>JAAAKL020006667.1:0-17746 GCA_010016065.2 Carybdea cf. marsupialis auct. non (Linnaeus, 1758) | reverse complement strand
TATCGCCGTACGATTCTGGGAGATTCCCCTGCTAGTTTTTTAAGTTCATATTTCATTTTCATCCACATTGTCCTTACACAGGTTAACGTGAGCAAAAATATAAATGTCTGAGAAACACTAGTACAAGTAACCTTTTTTATTTTGCTGTGCAAACCCTATTTTAAATAACGGTATCGATAGATGATATAACATCTACATTCCTCTTTGACGTTACGGTACTTTGATGATATATTTCGGGGCACTGAAACTCTATTTGTAGATAGGATATGGCAATAACGGGCCGAAATGTTTGAGTGGATGTTATCTGTTCTACTCGGTCAACTGTACAAGACGCTGTTGATGCTAATAATGATGATGATTACAATTATGAAGATGATTGTGTGCTATACACAAATGTTCTTTGAAGGAAAAATCTAAATGGAGAAAAACATTAGTGTTCATCTGTCCTCAGCCTCCCTTGAAGATGTCAACGTCAAGGAGCTACGGTAGGAATACCAAGCATAGCATATCAGCCGGCATGAGATTGCTCCGATCTATAAAAGCGCATGCGCGTCAAGGAATTACAACAATGCACAAGAAAATAAAAATTCTGACTGACGAAGTACTGATATAAAGCTGAAACGTCCATAAAACAGTTCTTGGTCTTTGCACACTCCCAGTATTCCTGAAGTATGTTTCTTTAAGATGATTGACAAGTTTATGAAGCATGTATTCTCTCTTAACTCAGTCATTTCGCTAAAAATCTGCTTTTGAAAAGAGCTCACAGTGAACTACATGGCCGATTCTCACCATTGATTTTTACTAGCATCATCGCTTTCATAAAGAATAATAGCAAGCTTTAAATGACGTTTTTGTTATCAGAGCAACTTTTCTCTAGTAAATGACAGTTAATAATATAGTGCAACCTTCTTTTATAGCAGCACTCGGATCAAAAGATGTATCTTCCCTTCCCTTGATTTCCAGCGCATTAAGATGTTTAGTAAACAAGGTATCAAGAGAGTACGGTAGCGTCATTTGTAAAATGCACTTATTTGCATTGGCTACCTATTTAAATCTTGACTCCGATGCTCTTCCTTGTATCTTTTGAAATGCAAGCTCTTTGTAGCCTACAACACCGGTCACTTTCATGCGAGTTTCAATGCATTTGTTGGTCAATACATTTTCTGCAATCAGAACACACTGTATAACAATTGGAAATAAGCAACTAACTTTATAAATCTGTTTGCAACAATGTATGCAGAACTGAACTGCATTTACAAGGAGTGAAGTATAATAAATTATGATAAATTATTATTATTATAAAACCATTTTCAAATTCATAATGGCCTTAGGGTTATTGTGATTAAACGAATTTCTTAGAGGCAAAAATAATGCAATAAAACCACTCGACTGCAAAGGAAAAACTGAGGATACACTGGGTGAGGGGATAGGTGCGAGGTTTCAGTTCCTTTCGAAAAACAGTATTATTGATAGAGTTACATTTCCACTAAATAACAAATCACTATAAGAAGGTTTTGGCCCACATTTTCGACCAGCAACATGCGACGCCTTACGGAGCTTTTCACACCAAAAGACTTCACCTTTTAAGATAAACCATAGGTAAAGCCCAAGCTATACTCATAGCATAAACTTTAAGAAGAAATTACAGTATAACATGCACTGATGACATTCATAGTGACGTCGATATTCAAGTCTTTCGTCTACTGATCATTGACGTCAATGATGACACTTGAGTAAAGTGTAGACACCAACTACTTGTAACTTTTTATTAAATAGAGGAGAATAAAATGGAAATGAAACTTTAAGATAGCAGCGAGGCATCCGACTCCTTGATTTAAATCGTGCACTCTTTGCATGTTTAAACATGTTTACCTTGCACAAGTACATGATACGGGACACACCAATCATCTATACATCATTCCGTGGTTTGCTTAGTTACGGAAGGCAGAAAGACTTATATAGAGTACTAGTCTGAATTAGTAAGACTCCATACTTCCAGCACTCTGTGTTGGTGGACAGTGAAACTGCATTGAGTTCTTGAAAAATAAATTAATGTTACGACACTGCTAGCATAACTCTTTACGTATCAAATTTTAAAAAAAGCTACTATTTACAGATGAAAAACCTTCTTAGTTTCAGTTCGTGTCTACATTTAATTGTGGAGTGATTTCTTGGTGATGACTTCTCCTAGCAAATCTTTATATTAAGAATGTGATGCAATAGAATTAGGAATGATTCAAATTACGTAACACATTGACCCCTATTTCCACTCTCTTCTTACAGTATAAATGCTAAGTCCTGTATCAAATCGATATGCAAAAAAATGCGATTGCACTGAAAGATTGAAAATATCAGCAAAGTGGTTTTCTATTGTTGTCTGCCAATATAATATTTTATTTTCTGAATAAATATACGTAAAGTATACAAAAGTCTGGCTTCTTTCTTGTAGAAATCTTGACGAATTCCTGAGACGCAGGAAAGATGCAGCAGATTGGCAGAATGATTGAACTTAAAATCCTGATCCTTCCCTATCTCAAAGTAGAGGAGAAAAGTAAAGATTTAGGGTCTATTGACTTTTTCTCTTTTAACGTCCCTTGTTTTATGGGACTTGGTTACTGAAGCATAGAACACTTTACGATCGGATTCCCTTCCTGACGTTAACGATGGACCTATTGATATGGAGGTATCAATTACTACGAAGGGGAAAAGTTAACCATACATAATTAAATCGATTAAATCGATATCTGGGTAGAAAAACAAAGCAACGATTTCTAGAAATTCGCTCCCTCCTACTACTGCAACGGTATAACCATTGTAATATGCTTTTGGTTCATTCCTTACAATCATGTTATTTTGTCGTTACTGAGGTGCGTTGCTATGTCTATAGATGCTATGATACTTTACAGAAATCTGAGGTTACTATCCTCCAGTATCCCTCCCCCCTTATCCAAACACTTCCAAAATTACGTTGATAGGAAAGTTAGGAAAGCACATTGTACCTTGTTAGTAATTGACATTGGGTTAAAATACCTGAATCCTGCAATTGTTATTATCAACTACAAAAACCTTGCCCATGGCGTTTACTGTTACTCCCTTGGGGTCACGAAATAGTCCCTCTCCTTTTCCATAATCCCCAAACGACTGAATATGTTCCCCATTTTTACTAAACATAAAGACTCGATGCAAATGTGAGTCTGCTACATACATACTCCCATACTCATCTACCCCTACACCTGAGGGTTCGTGTAGTTCTCCCTTCGACTTTTTCTTCCCACCTACTGTCAAAAGATGCCTGCCATCAAAACTAAGTACCTGTACCCTCTTGTTCAAAGTGTCCGATAGAATTAATCGCCCCAGATTTTTATCGATGCATACATACACAGGAAGACAGAATTCTCCCTCTTTGTCACCTTCCTGACCAAATGCTCCAATGTAACTCCCATCTTCGTCTAATACCACCACTCGACATGAATCTGTATCGACACAAAACAGTTTTCCTGCATAGGATGCAATGCCACCCAATCGTCCCAAATTTAGGAACTCTTTAATATCATGCGTTAACAGCGATCGAATTATTGAGCAATCGTGGTTGCACGTGTAGACTTGGTTCTGATGACGATCCGTGAAAAAGAGACGATCGTCATCAGCCACGCTGATTCCAAATGGTTCACAAATACCTACATCATAGAAATTAAGATACCCCGGTAAACTCTTTGCCTTCCTGCATAGAACAGGCCATGATCCATTCAATCCTGTTCTAGTGGAGCTGAGCAAGCCATTCCCCAGTTCGGGCATTGTCCATGAAACACTCTTATCAAATCTGGTCGTCGGAAATCGGCGAATAAATGAACCACTCCCATCGTAGATACTCACTGCTCCAACAATCGAGTCCGTTACGTAGATATGTGATCCCACTGCAACATCCTGTGCATCGTGTAAATCCCCGGCAAGAAATCCATACTTTCCAAACACCAGAGAAGGACGCGAAATTTTTCGGAAATTTCCCATCCAAAAATCCGCTTTTATGTCACCTCCTAAAAATACCAACTTGTACCCTCATCAATTTGCGTGATTCTCCCTCCATGAAACTTTCTGCTAGAAAAACATAACGATTTTCGTTTTCTTGCTAATATTTGAGCGGACGACGTGGCCAAACAACGTCTTGATGAAATCAGTACTACAGCTGAGCGTTTCTTTATAAATATTGTATAAGCTCTACAAAGGAAAGATAGAAGACGTGTTACGCAAAAGCTCCAGGCTTTGACACACCACAAAACAAAGCAACATCATCCTCATTGTATCTTTGGTAAGAGTCGGAGGATTCGTAGGACTGAGCTCGTTTAATCTCAATGAAACAAAATCCAGAAAATGAGGTAAATGGAGAGCGATATCATCCGGCAGTTGTTGAGTCAATTCTGATCGAAGAACGACTGGATAACGATTGAACAAGATCGTAATCGGATACGACGAATTATGAATCAGATCTCTCAAAGAACAGCAGAATCAACATGGAGTTTAAAAAGCCATTTGAAAATACAAACAAACTGAAAGAACTAACAAGGATAGGTAGCAGTATAGGTTGTATTACATGAAAGTACGAAGAGAACATAGAGGGGGCCGGTGCTACGTCAACTAAAGCATAGGAAACGTCACTTTAAACTACCCCAAAATAATTCATCACAGCCGAAACGGTAGGGAAATAGTCCAATGCAATATTTTGCATGCGAAAACGGTCGCAAGCAATTAGCGAAAGGAAACAATGTGTCTACATGCAGGAGAAGAACTTTACAAATAACAGATTACCTAAATCTACGTGTTTATCTATTGAAATCTATATCATGCTGAGAGATACAACAAAATGAATAAGATGGTCACTAGAAACCCGATTGTAGAACTTGAAGCTTATCGAAGTCGTGAGAATTCTTTCGCATTTTCTTCAAGTGATTGAAAACAATTGTCTATTTTGAGAACGTTAGTTTGTTTCAACATCTAATTCGGAAGAGAATGAACTTATATCAATAGTTATTCATTTCAGATAGAAGGGCGCTGATTTTGTCATTCCTGTAACTAAAATGGTCGTTGATATGTAATTTGAAGGTCACTGTGAAGGACAAGTGAGGGGCAAAAATCACGCGGTATAGATAATAACCACTAAAATAACACTTCTTAGTAATTACAACAGCAGTCAATATAGTGATACAGAACCCAGCATTATAAAACAAATAAAGCGATGCTTGTGTAATGTATTCTGGTATCAGCTAAAAATAGTGTATTATAAGTCGAGGGTATGGTTTTATTGCACACCGTTAGAGCCACAATCAATGAGTGTCACTTAAAGTTTCATCGGATTGTGAAGCATGAACACGTGGTTAAAAAGTGCAATGGCACACTCTACAATCATTGGAAGCATCTGTAACAGTTGAGCCAATAGGGGCTCAAAGGGGGCTCCGTGCTTAACTTTGAAATAGCTCAAACGTCAAGGAGATCCTGCTTATCCATGAACTCATGAACTGGAAAGGGAGGACTGGCATCTAGCGTATACGTGCAGAATGAGGCTATCAGAAATGATCAAATAGACGCTTTTCGCCTATGGACTAAATTATCTAAATAATAACCCCTGCCTATACTGGAAACTGGAGACTTCTGCCTAAAAAATGAGGCCACCGTTGTCAAAAAATATTGAATTTAGCTTTGCTAGGAACAGAAGTCCTTGGCTTGCTTGAAACGTAGCCAATAAAGTCTTCCCTTAAATCATCATGGTCAATAAGGCGAAGTTGTTACGTCCATGCCTTTTGCCAATGTCATCTGAGTGGAAACTCATCCATCGGATTTGTCTTTTAAGGGCGAGAGAACTTTTATGGCACTGTATATTATGAAGATAATGGTTTGGTTATAAAATGGGTCTTTGTCATTAACACTTTGCAGATCAACAACAATACTCAGCAGCGCAAGAGTCAACATTCTCACAAGAGTACGATCGTTGCATAACGAAACAGATTTCGAGAGAGAACAATGCTGCATAAATGTGCTATTATTGCACTTTACGTGTTTGTGGCTCTTATGTGTCGTAAGAAAAATGTAATTTATTTCTTAGCTGTAACATTTAAAAGCCAA
This sequence comes from Carybdea cf. marsupialis auct. non (Linnaeus, 1758), assembly GCA_010016065.2. Taxonomy (NCBI): domain Eukaryota; kingdom Metazoa; phylum Cnidaria; class Cubozoa; order Carybdeida; family Carybdeidae; genus Carybdea; species Carybdea cf. marsupialis auct. non (Linnaeus, 1758). Next base: position 11,632 of record JAAAKL020006667.1, on the reverse strand, counting down.
ATATAGATAGATAGATAAATAAATGGATAATATAGGTGGATAGATAGATAGATCATAGTAGACTAGTAAGATTATCGGAATCCTCTAATAAATACGCAAATGCAATGCAAGACTAACAATACCTAACTACCTTAGAGGTAAAAACTTAATCGGTAATAACTTTTGTCGATAAAAATTTAACTCAGTAAAAACTTTAGTCACTGAGCCATAATTTAGTCACTTTTTGCCAACTAAAATATTAAAATTTAGCTCTGTATGCAATGGTGAAATAACGTAACCTTTATACACGATTATATATTTCTGTACATTTCAAGGCATATACTCTAATAGTTCCCCCAACACAAAAAATGATGTTTACGAAATCTTCAACACTTATATTTTCAAAAACCAAAGGGAAAATTTAAACAAGTAAAAATCTTAAATGAGTTTAAAATAATCCACTTTCGCTAATACTGAAAGCATGCCTGAACTTGACTCATATAAAGGAGTTGCATGCGAAGCGGATACACGATCATCTGCAAGACAGATACGATCATCTGCAGGACAGGCAAGGTACTACCGGCTTTAGTAACAGAAAGGTAACTCAGATGGTGCCAAAGGGTGGTAAAACAGTAAGTGATTGATAAAGATAAACATAATTTTCGAAATGGAGGGAAAAAATGAAAGGAGTAAAACAAACCTAAAATCGTCCGCCTCGTCATTTATAGTGTTAATTAACTCTTTCAAAATTTGAAATTGTACTTCAAGCATATTCAGCAACGTACTCATATCGTTCTTCACACTCCATTTTCATGTCAACCAAAGGGAGCCCATTTACACTCCATTTCCATGTCAACCAAAGGGAGCCCATTTACACGACCCTCTTGTTTCGAAAATTTTAAATGTCAAAGTACCATTATGAGTACATCAATTCTAAACCCTCATGTGTAACTTACTGTGCATAAGATGCTGAGGGTATAATTAAATATAATGATCTACAGTTTATATTTAATATACTCTCATGACAATCACAGTAATAAGATCATGGCCAAGCTCACTTACAAAGAGAAAACATTGCAACTTCAGATCGATGCCAGTACCTGCTAAAGTACATCTGAGGACGTTCACGCTACTATAGCGGTGCGTCAGTAACTGTTACATGGCAATAACAATTAAGATATAAGGTTGGGATTGCGAGTCATGATCAACAACTTTTTACAATGTCTTCATAATTCATAGGCATAACCCCGGGGGAGGAGGGAAGAGAAGGAGGCCCAGACCACTCCAACTATTTTGAATTTCTTTGTTTTTTTCAGATGTCGCTGTTCAGTTTTTCACTGAAAATACATGTACTAAACCATGTGTGCTGCCAGGTTTGTATATTGATGGCTAAGATCTTATTTTTTCATGAAGTTTTGCATACACCACACGGGCAACCAATTTTAAAAGCCATTCGTGTGATGGTATAGTATTGTTCAATTTACTATGGATACATTTCTACATGTCTGTGTGGTTAATGATCAATCTGACTAGACGCGATATAAATCAATGGTTTACTTTTAACTCGTGATGCGTTGCTGAAAATGGAAACTGAGACTGAGTTTTATCATGGTGATGATTATTGTATAAATCCCTTCTACCTTTTCCCCAATCAGACTTATTATCCCATCTTTAGACTATGTTTACAACAGTTATCGATTCTACAAAACCACAACAAACATCGTAACTCAAACAAAGAACAATAAAGAGCTACGTTTCTCTTGTTGCTTGAATAATGAATACCATGGATGATCTATACACGAACTCCTAAATAATAACATGCTATCCATCAATAAAAGCTATTGCAAGATGGTGTGGTGCATTCGTGACCACTTAGTTAATTCAAGTTGGAGCAGGAATCGCCACGGCCTCAACCACTGTTGCATTGGCACTGTTACAGGCTGACTTCCGTGAAGGGTGCAGAAAAAACCCTACAAGTGTCAAATGTCACACGCTACACCGTGGTCACGAGCTACTCTAGTTTCCTATGCATCTCGAGCTGTTAACGACACTATGGATGACCACTGTATCATGGCTCTCGTCACATAATTTCTCACAACATCCCTTTGCGACCGAGGTGATGAGAGAACAATAAATTTCGTGCACGTCACCGATAACCTTTTACTTTTTAACAGGTACTCATGCAAGAAAATAGCGCTCTGCTATAGTTTATCATTGCATTCCTAGGTTAACGAGGTAAAGAATTTAATACTAATTGTTGCCACGGCCACGGCCACACTCTCATGAATGTCTCACTGGGGCAATGAAGGCAACTTAGTGGCAGCAAGGTATCTCATATCTATGGATCCACTTTATACTACACTATATCATTGATACACTCAATAGGTCTGCTCAAACTTGCCTTTGTAGCCCTAGCCTTGTGAATATTTTAAGAGCTCCACATGTTCTAAAAAAGTGCCAAATCCAAGGAAATAAAGAAAAAGAGGCATCCAGTGAAACGCTCGATTTCTGGTATTGTTGAAACTTCTTTCAGTTTCAGAGCTTTGGATAGTATTATAAGTTGTCTACGATGGTAAGAATAAGTGATGTGCTGACGTTATTGCACCACGTAATGATAGCGAGGTCAAATGAGAGTGGAGGAAAGTTGAGGCACGGCAGAGGTTCGAAACATATAATAATAAAGAGGAGTATATATGTATGCCTATATGTTTGTATATTCTGCTTCTACTCCTCCTCTTCTTGACGAATCTTCACGAAATTGATTCCACGGCGGAGTTGATCTCCGGGAAGGGGCACGACTTCTCCATGACGGATCCGAACTCCGTGGGAATATTACTTGAGGATTCAAAATTTGGTATTCACACTTTCAAGCCCTTTAGAAATTATACTGAGTGAGACTGACCCATCGGTGGTGGGTGGCTATAGCTTGTGGCTAATATACCTGTACTCGTCTAAGTAAGGAAATGTTGAACTAAAATAATACTACGGAATAATCTAGATATGAAAATATCAGAACATCAGAACATTATCGTATCTTATGATAAGATATTTTCCCTCATTGTATGATTCAAGTATAAAAGTGGACAGCATTCGGAATAGAATTATGGTTGTCTAAGGAGCGAATGTGTACACCAGAAGGGGTTTTTGACCAGGGTTCTTAGAAGAGAAAGTCTACGTATTTTTAACGACAAAAAGAATGGAAGAGATGTTCATCCGTCAAAACAGTATATTTTCTATTAAAATTCTATTATTAAAAGACTTAAATACACAAGAACGTCCGGGCCAGCTGTAATCAACAAAATTCTACGGAAGCAGTGTATTCGGGACAAATGATACTTAAACGTAGCCCTGTAACACACAAGCAATGAGTAAACTATTTGAAATTCGAGAGTGCGCAGTACCAGCAATCTTAGGAATTTAAGTTGATAAAAAGATATGAAACACAATTTTCCTCAATGAAAATATCAACAAAATCAACACAGTTTACAAAGTGACAGATGACATCGCACAATCTGGTTGTTGTTGCAATATCAAGAGTCGGAGCTGCGAATCTTCGATTTACGTGTAAGTGGAGTGTTACTTTAGTGGCGTCCGTCGTTTTTATCTTTAAGTACGCTCAGTTCATACCCTTAGGTCAGAGCTTGGATCTACCCTTTGGGAATTATAGGGTCTGGATTACGTGCTTAAATACGGCTTGCTGATAAAATCAGATTAAGTTGTTCCCATTAGCCACTACGAATGAATTTGAAGTCAAATGACTTTACGGGAAGCGTACGCAATGAGGCTTTTTCAGGGTCACACTGACGCAACAGTGACAGCAAATTCCACTAACGTACTATCTATGTTTCAAGACTCCAGCAACCCAACCAGAACCCGAGCACACGACCCTTTGTCGATAGGTTACTTTCAGCCCTTGAACAGATTGTTTACAATTCTTTCAAGACTCATATTATTGATATGTTCGTATAGCGGACGGCTCTCAAAATCTCCAACAAAGTATATATTTTGTTCCCTTAACTAAACAGGGGATATGGATACTCAAATCAAGCAATTTCTCACATCCTCCACATTTTTTCATCACAATCTACTGACTATTTATATACTTATATACATATTTATCTCACGTTGCAAACTAGAAAATACAACAATAATCTATTCCCAATTTTCAAACTTTAACTTACCAAGTTGACCGGCCTCAGTCACGAATCTGTAAGCTGTCAAATATATTTACAGCTTGTCAAAATGGTTGTTCACTTAAAATGGTTCAGACTGCCATTAGTGTACATTGATTGGGAACGAGGTCAGGAAAGGTCTAACATCTTCACGACCTCTAAATACTACTCTGTGTTGATAAAGATAAACAAGCCGTTTACTCACATTCACCTTCCGTCAGGGATTCTCATCTCAAGCAAGACAACAATACAATAACCAATGAGGTCAATAATAAACGACGTTTTCACAACATTGCCTTCGCTGTTTTACGTCGGTGTAACGATTTCGTACTTTCATTCTTTAAATTCTCCAACGGCTCGAATGGAGGGCATGCCTAGTTTGACTCCATTTAAATTAGCCTTCTTTGTAAAGGACTTTAATTCTAAAGGTAACCGAAAAAGAAGCAAAATGGGGGTTTTCTTAATTCAGGTATTCATTCCATTTCCAAACACATGCACAGTAGATCAAGTGCATAAATAATGCAGAAATAACGATATGAAGCCGGACAAACCGCCACCTGCAGATGTGGGCACAAACAAACTGCACCCATATGTTGATCTTTGGAACGAAGGAAAGAAAGAAGAAGAGAAAGAAGAAAGGGAAGGAAAAGAAAATAGAGAAGAAGAGAAAGAAAACGAAGAAACAAGAGAGGAAAAAGACATGAAGAAAAATAAGAACGAGAGAAAGAAAACTTGCTTCGGCAAAGCTATTTTAGTAGTTCAAGGAGGAAAGCGGAGGCCTAAGTCTAAATAAAAGGGCGGAACAGCAAGTCGACGAAGTAACGAACCAACGAACCAACTCCACCCTCATGCTATTATCATATAAATATGTAGTCTTATACTATAAATCCATATCATCATTAACACCTAGACATTAGATCTAATTACTATAATATGATATTTATTAAGCTCCTCCTTTGTTTTACTTTCGTATGACACTCATAGGGAATGGATTCACCAAGATATACAAGAAGTCGACTGTTGGATGCTGAGCGCTCAAAACTACCCCCAAATTAATTCTGATATTAATGATGTCTTTGTATAATAAAATGAAAGTGTAATGATAAACATATATAGTTCTACAGTGAAACAGATAGTTTCCACTTCTGTAAAAATTAACTTTCTTTGTCACACTAAACGCATTGAAACACTATCGTAAAGACCATAAGCAGTTCTTGATTCTGATTGGTCAATTTAAATCCCATTTTATATCAATTGTATCTTGTGATTGGCCTGTTCTAAACATTACCATATAAGGTAAAAACTTTGTAAATGTGAGCGGTATAACAATAGCGATTCTTGTACCTCAAAGTGAATGACAGAGAAGTGGATTTGTCAACTTGCTATCATGACACGCTTACGACTACCAAGACCGACAGTGCTGTGAGTGAACTTGTTGCAGTGATGTGCTGACATGTGGAAATTGGGCAAGAACATAAATAGCAGCGAATCAAAATTCTCATGAATAAAACTAAATCATAAATGCGATAACAAATCAAACAACTAAAAATTTAAATCTGTTTTTCACTCAGCATGGTCATAACAAATAGGTCATAAAACGTCACATTAGCTCCCAAGAATACCACATGTGTTTTTTAAAGAAAGTATTATAGTCGGCACCAGAACTTCGACACGAACAAATCGTTGTTTCACAAGCGAATTATGTTCACCTGATAAACCTGGATGCTTTAAAATGCGCAAGTACCAATGTCAATTGTTTCACTTCATTTCTGCTGACCCGTCGTAAGGAAAACATATCAAATAGGTATAATGGAAAGCAAGTGTCTCTTACAGAAAAATAATTTGTTATTGGGATGATACCCACCAAATAAAAATTCGATCAGGAAAATAAACAAATTTTGTGTACAGTTGTCACGTCTGAGCGACGTTATCAGTGTTGGGTCACAGGGATGGAGCAATGACGTTGCTAACAACATCTAAGAACAGATGGAATTGGCTTTCACTGTAACAGACTTTCATTCAACACGTATACAGCTAATTATTCCAATAGCAACGAAGTAAATGCAGTTGACCACATTAGTGAAACACGGTAGACATCGATGGCTATATAATTATTTGATACCAAACCTACGGCAATGATTCGACCCGGCTCGACTTCGCTTCTCATGATAACATGTAATGGTGGTATGGGATAAGAAGCTACTCTTAATCAAATGGACACGAGGACAGGAACACCACAAACTATTTGCTCTAATGCTGAATACCCATGGTTTACAATCCAAGCAACATGACAGTAGTACTCACCATATCATAGAGAGGATGTCTCACGTATCACAACATGCAAGCATCATACTCGCACCTCTAAAGCGACGATGAACACTTGCAACTCTATTTCATACACCCTGCCATTCTGCAGCATCAAAACAGCCCTCAGTCAGTTATCAATGTTGCTTTGGACGTTTTGTCATGCAACTGTGTAGAATCACACAAGCAAGAGAACGTCAGAAACAGATTGTTGAAAGGAAAACCAGGGATTCACTTGTTATTCTTCTTTTCTGTAATGTCCATTTACACGGATGATCCGCATGGCGACAATTGGCTTTCCCAACTGATTTAAGAGGAAAACCCTAATACTTCCATTAATCATTTGGTTTAAAGCTTTTACATTGAAAACTGCAAAGCGATCGAAAGAACCACCGCATTCCTTTCTATCAAAACTACGACGGCCTTCGATTCTCTTGGCTGTTTTAATCTGAACACCGCGGCCTTTCACTATCTCTGACCTACTTAGTGAGCAACCTAATCTTAAAAATCGTGTCACATACTAGCCCAAAAACCAAATGGCATGGCTATTCCGGTCCTGCATAGCAGTAATACAAGGTCACACTCGCAGAACAAAGTCTCTGATTGGCAACGATGACATTAGACTGTGGTAATAAATTTTTGCTTTGGGTATTCGATATTTACAGCAAAGGCCCTTGCAAATTGTTGAAGTTCACAAATCGAAGGCAATGGGCATTTATTTGAATTAACTGCTAATTATATAAAGATAGAGAGAGAATTTGGGATCATGAAATCGCCTCATTATCTAGAAAGGCCACTAGCAAACAGGTAAGAACATACCTCATCACGTGATACGTGACGTAAACTAAGGTAACATTAAACAGACCAGACCTACACATGATGTGATTGTCTGAAAAATTGGCAAAAGCATGTCAATGGCAACTGAGGAAGTAGTAAAACTATTTTTTCCACAATCAACAAGGGCCGACCGTTAAAGAAAGATAAGTCGAAAGGACTGTCTTGTATGTATTTCCTTCCTTTTTCTGGTGTCGGTTAACCATCCATAGCAGAACTGAATGTGTTTTTGGCAACACCAAAATTCATTATCGTAAAGATAAGAAACGAAAATAACTTCCTTTTTTAGGATTCGGTCGGTAACTTGCTACGTCTTGTTGGTATATTTGAATCAATTGAAAACTTAAAGCACAATTGCCACATCATAATGTTGTTACTGACGTCTTTTGACAACGATTCTATGTGACTCAAATTGTAAGGTTGTGTTGTGAATTTTCAATAAAGAAGTGACCAACAGCCCTTAGAAGCTAGAGTATTGTTGCGTTTGTAAAGCCACGGGAGCCCAAATCCTGTAAGATAGTTCTAGGCTGAATCTCAAACAATCAAGTTTAAATACTCGTAATGCGCAGTGACACGGATAGCACAAGGAACATATGTACATGTTACCAAAATCAAAAGTCATTCATGCTCACTTTGCTATTAGTTTCAAAACGAGGCCATTTAAATGTAGTAGTTTGCTCTTGTTTTCAATCGAGGATATAATTATGCGTATACATAAAATATCGCCTCGCTGCATTTGCCTGTGTTTTCACTGTTGACTTATTTGACTTTGAACATGTAGATATTTCTTTTCAATTGCGTAACAGCAATACACATACGCGTACTGTACTGCTATTTTAGATTAATAAACGTCGAGTAATCATATAACCAGTACTTTCAGTGTATAATCCCGATGCCCGCCAAACGAAAAGCTCCAAAGCCCCAAACTTTGTTCTAAAGCGTGTCCACTACTACGTGCATTATGTCAACCATTTAGACACTATTGGGTAACTTCGCTCTTCTGATATGCAACCGACGTCATATAAACTGTTTCTACCAAACAAAAAGAAAACCCAATCGAGAGGTTCTAGACATCTGCAAATGAGCACATTAACCAAAACTGTGCACGTGAATGACTGCAGGGCCAAACGTGTGTCAACAATTCGACCTGATTCCTAGCGATATGGTCAGTTGTAGTGTTTAGTATTGCAGATGGGCATGTACACAAGTGGAGATTGATTACCTAAAATGTAGGGTTATCTACCATTTGGGGATCAACTTCGTTGATTGTTAACGACTATGATTGCTTAACAGATGATTTTGAGGAAACACTTTTTTATGCAGCTTTTCATTCCGTTGTATCTTTTTACTGGAGTAGAGAAGCAATGTGATATTCAAAATAATGATCATCAAGATCCAGTCAAGCGTATGCTGTGTGTTAGCACCAATCTGATAATAAAATGAACGTTTTTGTTTTGTGACAATGACTTTTCTGGTGTTAGAGCATCCTCAGAAGATCATAACTTCTGTATTTCTGGGGCAGAAACTGTAAGAGTATTCAATTGTGTGTGTATGCGGGAGGAGAGGGGGTATATCATATTCTCATGTCCTTCCTCTTCAAAAAGTGGGGGCGTGTCCGCTTCGTCTCCCACTGGTCTAAGCCCATGGTGCTAAAACCGCTTGAGTGTTCTCAGGTTATTTACACCTTTTTGCTCTTTTTCACAGGGATCAGTTTTTCACTGGCATCCTTGTGTAATTGTATAACGTGTCCATATTAATTGGGGATATGGTTGAATTCTTGGTACACCATATCATTATTATGTAGAGTTTCTACAATTCCGTACCTTGAATATCAATAGCCTGTGCTTACTACTAGGGTACCCATTCCTCTCCCCTTCTTTTAAGCACTAGTAACTACACTGGCTGCTAAAGCTTTTACAACCTTTAACAATGTGCACCGAATTTCTCCGGTCTAGTTAGCAATACAGAGTCAAGTACGAACTTTCTACTTTTCCTGTCCACTGTGAATGTCCGCAACATTTCTTCTGAAACAATTCGTTGACGTTTCGCACACCCAGCAAGCCTCTTCGAGTACATGATTACAAGACTTATAACTAAAACTATTTTGAAGCTATTCTGTAGCTGTCAATTATGTTCTTATTATCAAGTGAAAGAAAGGTTGAATTGGTTTATAACTGTGATAAGAAGGGGAACAGAAGACCATAGATGAGGGTTGATGTGTTTATTGGACACAGAGCGATTACAAGGTCATTAAATAGATGAGGAAATGGCACCCATGTAGGCACAGGATTTCAACTTGTGGCATTGCAGAGAAATCTTACCAAGACAGCTAACTTGAAGAAATATATTAAATAACAGTGAACAAAGGTTACCGTGGGATCATGCTCATGGCCATTATAGTAATCTGGCGAGGTCTTCTCCAGTTCTAATAAATGAATGTAAATGTGGTGCATAAAAGCCATGGTTCTAGCTAAACGTCTGTCCTTAAACCTATTGAATAAAAAGCAGACATCTCTAAGTTGCCTCCTTTGGCTTGACGAGCACAAGAAACTAGGAGAGCCTTACCTACTATAACATACCCTTTATCTTCAATATCTTGATGTAGAACCAGTGTCTGAAATGAAAGGAAATTTTACAAATGATTTGCCACCGGAGTTTAAGGTCAATACGAATCAGCGACCGAAGCTTTTATGGCTTTCCACGCACAACGTAAACGCAAACAATGCTGTCTGTGCCAGTTCCTTAATTCATGTGTTGCGTATACAACATGATTAGTTACGATGTGCACCACAAACTCAGTCCACCGTCTCCCCTTCTTTTGAAAATGGAGATAAACTGCAGGACCTTCTTCAAATTTCTACAGTTATATCAACTACACATGAAAGCACATGAGTGCACATGAATAGTTCTTTTACTACTGATGCTGGAAATTTCGTAACAAACATACCCTTGGAAGACACTAACATTTGACAGAATGAAATGGACTTTTTACATACAAATTAATGAACACCCAAACTATAAAATCTGTATCTTGTAGAAAATGTAAGACTTCAAACAGGTAAAATATAAGGTGATTGATAAAGCCTACGGTTTCTGAAACGTTCCTTCAACTCAGTATTACATGAACGAATGTATACCTTTTCCTTAACCCAATACTATTTCTGTTACGTAAGCATTATGAATCATACCCTTGATTGAACATTTACCTTCTAGAGGAGAGTTGTTCTTTTAACTGCAGCTGCATCTTGGAGTGCAATTCACAACCTCGTTTTTTTGACGCATTATAGTAGTGTTATGCTGATTAATAATACTGTTAAAGTTTGGCATGGAAAAGAAAAACTTACCTTGACCGTGTTCCTATTAAGAATCGTAATGAGAGATGATTGTTTGGGAAACTGATTATTAACTAACATAAGAAATACTTTCGTTGCATTGGTTTTAACTGATTTATTACATCACGGCTTAAACGAGATGATGCTACGTCCCTGATTCTGTCGGCTACTCGCGTGCAGGATTAGGTTGAAAGGTTCATATGAAATCAAATCCAGAGGCTTTCAGTGCAGCTATGTAAATTGACGTGTTGTCTTTAAACGATTCCCGATCCGAGTCAAGGTTAGACATAAATATATATATTTGTATATAGAATAAGGTTGTCGCTTTAAGACCGGCTAGAGTCGGAATGAATGTACAAGTATTCCTTATCATTATTACCTTCTGCTTGTTATCGGTTATCCTACACGTTGCATTACGGACCACAGCAAATCCATCCTCCCAGTATACCTTATAAGGTAAGATGTGAAACCTTCCAAACCAAATTACCTTAAATTACTTTTGAACTTTTACCACTGCTTATTAGTACCATGCCTAATATTGTCATAGCGAGCCCCTCTTAGCATCTGTATCAATAGTGCTTGTTTGTATATACATACTTTACAAGATACATATGTATAACGTGATCTCGATTTAAGTTCGGCAGTTTGCGTTCAGAAGCTTTCTTTTACCAATCAAAGATGTGGATTCCGTGAAAATTCCCAGAGCCTCGATTTGCCAATAAGGAATGTGAGCAGGTTACAGGAGTGCAGGGCTGTGAGGGTTACAGACCCTTGCACAGGTTGGTGAGTGTCAGATGCAGCTTTGTACAGCACTGGAAACTAAAGAAAACATTATGGATTGTCTTGCTTGCAACAAAAAATATGTAGGGAAGGCTGAGACCCCATTCAACATAAGGCTCAACAGGCGTCCCGACACAGGGGGGGCGGGGGACGGTGCCCCCCACTTTTCGCCTCAAGTGTGCTTGCTTTGAAAAAGGCAACTGATAATTTTTTACATTTGTTCTGCTAAAA
>JAAAKL020006666.1:0-17746 GCA_010016065.2 Carybdea cf. marsupialis auct. non (Linnaeus, 1758) | reverse complement strand
GTTGATGTTGAGCCTAAAATCACAATTTCTTCTGACCGCGCGCCTTGAAGAAATTTCAAAAAATAGGTCAAATTTGATCAACCTCCAAAATCAACTGGAAATGCTTTAGGAAGCCCTACTATGATGTTTGTTCTTTTTAACTCCTTACAATGGCTTTATACCCCGCAATGATACCGAAGATGTTCATAGATGGCACACACACACAAAATAAATATTAAACATTACAATGAGTTTATTAGGATATTTTCGTACTCAAGAAATTTAAATTGCTTTCCGCGGTAGCGAAGGTGGTGTGGCATTACGTATTTATCTTTTTTACTTAGTAGCATAACAAGGATTGTCTGGTCATCTTGCACAGCTTCCCTCCATATTACAATCCTTTTCTGTTTCATCTGATTATCAATTTCATAGGAACGTATCTGCCTAAAGCTAAAGCTGAAAGTAAGACGCTTGCAAGTATTTAAGGTCGTCATCAACTTAAGTAAATCAACTTCATAAATAACATAGACGGAGTGTTGTTTTCTGCGGTGCACACTGATGTGGACCCTCTATCACATGATGGCTTCAGAAGTCAAAGATAATGGTAAAAGGGGGATAAGGTTAATCGTTAAGGCTAAGCTTACACAGTATCAAAGGGTTAGATTTGATAAAGGATATGAAATCTGTCAGCAATCAGGAAGAACCAGTCATCCCCAAGAGAATTGAGTCTGCTATAGATTGACATTTATACTGTTTAACCTCCCAACTTTGTAGTGGAGTGATTTTCGTAGTAGTTTTAATGGTAATACTTAAGGTAAAGGTACCCAGCGTGTCGGCTCGTAAATTTAAGCGAACGGATCTGTGTCATATTTGGTTTTTGTCAGAGAGATAAAGTTCACTGGTTAACCGTGTAGTGCCTCTTTCATACACTACATGAACTGTTTGCTCAAATTTCAAAACTGTGGAGTCCACTTTTTTCTTCATCGAAAGTCACGTACGTTCACAACTGTAATACTAATCTATTTTTTCAGAAAATGAGCTTTAAGCGTAGCAGAGAATCGTAAAGATACGGCTCTGTTGTATGCACTAGTCTATAATAGAAACATGTACAATGGACACCTCGGTAATCTGGACATAAGGTTGTTATTAGGAATAGTTTTCTGCAGTCGCAAATTTGTATAAATTCATTTACGTTAAGGAGAGGTAGTAGCAGTGGTAGCAGCAACGGCAGTGATGGTGATGGCAGTAGTGGTAAAATATCAGTAAAGTTTGTTGATGACACAGAAAAATAAAACTGCGCGAAATAGCGAATTAATTTTGTACTTAAAAGAATTTTTTGTCTGACACTCTTCAGGCTACAGAATCGTCAAAAATCAGTTGAGAAGGAAGCAATGAAATTTTTTACTCAACTGTGTTTTCGAAAGAGCCAATCAAAAATCTCACTGCTTGATTGGTGATGTTTTGACCAATCAGTGTCCGCGAGGTTAAATGTTTAATTGAAAAGTCCCAATGAGATGACGAAAAGTACGAAATGAATTCACTATTTCGTGCAGTTATGGTATACTAGTAATAGCACCAGCACCAGCACCAGCACCATCACCATCACCAGCAGTAGTTGCAGTAGTGGTAGTAGGCATCCTCCGGTCACGGCAGTCCATTTAACTCTAGAAAAAAATAACACCGTGGTTGGCTTAAAAGTCCGATCCTCAGTAGTGCCTGCTATATCCACAGGACAGTCTGAATGCTGGTTGGAAGTATTTACTCACATTTCTTTAATTTCTTCTTTCTTCAATTTTCGATTCCCCTTTCCTTACCTAGCCTGGCACCACCTAGGACAACCTGGTGACAACCACCACAAAAAGCCTGGGCCTGTCGGGTGGCACCCCTTGTCAGCTTACTGTGCACTCTGTCTTTTAGAATACCTTTCCCTCTTTGAGACAAAGGAACATGATCAATCCACTGTTGACATTTTTTGCATGATGTGGATACACGCATTTTTATGAATTACTTTCTGTCTTGATAATTTTTCCCTTGCGCATAATGTTGCAGGTGTTGAGTAGTCTTAGCAACAGGAAAGAAGAGCATGCATTATACGTTCGTGGTTATACTTCATGTGGAACCCGAGAGGTGCCCAATAAAAATCAAATGATTCAGAATTAGAATTAAGACTTCGAGATCAACAATATACAGCAAGTTGTGAAAAGTTGCGTATATATAAAAAATAATTTTCCCCTCCAGTCTCAAGTTAGTTAATAAAATCAGCACTTTAGGATGTAAATCTTTATTAAAATGAAGTACGAGGAGTTTGCCAGAGATTGTATGCGCGTATTAACTGCTTCTGACTCGGAAAACAGCAAACCAGCTTGTACAAGTTGTACGTCTCTTCTAACACTATCAAATTCCCTAGTGATACCAGTAGAGTTTTTTTCTATTTCTTATACACCCAGTGACCGATTATGTAAATATTGACGGAGACAAAAGTTGTCAATCCCAAAAGTCAGCTAAACAAGTATGGCAGGCAGTCCTATGTGACGAAGAGATATTAAGAATTCTCCGCCAAATTTCTTTAGGTGGGAAAATCTTTGGCATAGACTAGGCAATCTGCACGGTTACTGTCGAACACTTTTTTGGTAGACGTCCCAAGTGTTCCAGAAAAAAGATTTGCTTGTTCAGAACAACTGTTTTACATTAAAGATATTGCAGTAAGTTCTATATTCACTCACCACTTTGAAGATACTTGTTTTGTACGAAGGTTTGCTGCTTGTGCAAAGGGACGTATTTTGAAAAGGGAAAAATTTTAATAACTGTCGTCCATTATTAGATTACTATCAAACTAAAGGCCTTGCAAGAAAAGTGTTTCAATAATTTAAGAGAATGTTTTTCAGGTTTCTTGATATTATTCGTCCATTCAAAGTCCCACTTTGAAACTGTTAAGAGATCGGAAGCTGGAATCAATTTCTGCAAAGCACTTAGTGTGTTTTAAGGATGTTGTCTACGCTGATGGAAGTTCGATATTGGAAGAGCACATATTGGCTGTACAAATGATGTTACCAATCCTTTTACAACGATCATGACGTCAATTTCTTAAAAATTGGGAGGAAACTTCAGCCCAACAAGCGAGAGGAACGTTTCGTCAAGACTAACGAGTGCAATGATAATGCCTTTGCTATATACATGAAATTGCACTTTTGCCTTAAATACGCATAGAAGGAGTGTACTTAAGATTCGACAATTCAAATATTTCACTGAGTTGGCGATGCTTTAACACAAGCTTATGACCATGTAGAGCATATATTGTAGACCAGCTGAAACCAATGTAGGGATCAGAGAGAATGACTTCCGTGGTATCACTGCGTCATATAGCACTGTTTTAAAGAAGTAGTTCAAGAAGTCGTTGAGCATATTAGCGTCCTAGATAATCCGTTCACTGTAAAAGGTTTAGTCAAAATTAACAATATGTCTTTAAATTTGCAACGTTTAGTGGTATTGCAGCAGAGGGACTGCAACAAAGCTCTTGCAACCCACCCCACTTTCAAAAACTTTCAAAAATACTGTCAGATGAAATAAAGGGTGCTTGGCAAGTTTTGTTGCAATTAATTAACTTCAGAGGTACGTGAGACACAATAGTGATGGAGAAGACACCATAGAATTTGCAACTTTTCGAAAACACTTGGGAAGTCACATCAAAGTCACATATTAGCGTCCTAGGTAAGCCGTTCACTGCAAATGTTTTAGTCAACACAAAAATGTCATTAAATTTGCAACAGTTAGTGATATTGCAGCAGAGGGACTGTTGCAATTAAATGACAAAGATGTTGCAACCCACCACCACTTTCAAAATCTTGTTTTCCTCCGTAAAAGAAAAATACTGTCAGATGAAATAAAGGGTGCTTGGCAAGTTTTGTTGCAATTAATTAACCTCAGAGGCACGTGTTACAAAATAGTGATGGAGAAGACTCCACAGAATTTGCAACTTTTCGAAAAGACTTAGGAAGTCACATCAAAGTGTGAAATTTTAGGATGCGCCCATTAGGACATTTGCCATCTCTTTGATGGTGAATTTCCAGCAAAACCAAGGAATTACATACATCTGAGTTTCTTTAAAACGATGTAAATGACGTCATATGACGTTTGACAAAGAGTTTACACCTGAACTTACCCTTCAAATCGATTTGATATCATTGATTTCAAATACCATTTGGCAATTAAATTTTTTGTGATCTTTTTCATTCAGTTTGAGAGATAAAGTAAAAATCAATGTTTACTAGCAAATGGGAGGAGTAGTCGACAGCACGTAGATCCATTTGTAAAATGATGTGAACACCAGTGGAAATCATTAGGCTTTTTTGAACTGAAGTGGCAAAGTACGGTAATATAGATCTGGCTTTCAGAGGAGTGATAAACACTGATCATAAGCTGCAAGAAAGTATTCAAATTATGAGAAATTCTGCTACTCCTTATGTGTACTAGAAGTCAATACGTAATATCTTTGCACCGCATAAAGGAATTTGCCGCTAGGAGAACAGTAGAACCATTTTTCAGTGCTCGCAAAATTGCACTGTAATAACCAATAAAAAGAAATGCTCATTTTTCTTTCTAAGCTACAGTGATAGGAAAGTGAAAGTTCTTCCAAGTAGGTTGCCTTGTTGGGAATGCGAATCGTCTACCTCAGAACAAGGTGGTGAAGGGGAACTCTCGGTATTTGACGCAAAAAGAATGAAGGAGGAATTGCGAGGTTTGGTTTACCCAATGAAGTACAAAAACTTTTTAAATTTATATCTAACAAAAATGCTGATGTATTAAAATCACTTAACAAAAATCAAGATTTATCTCTAGAAGATCAAAGTTAGATAAAAATTTATCAAAAACGGCCGGTTTAATGTTCTTATGGTCCCATTGTAAGCATCCTGACATGTGACTTATTGTATATTAGTTTGCCCTTATGGCTTTTCCCTTGTACGCGTGGAGTGAATTTATGCCAGTTTCCTTATCGCAAAACATTGTTTTAAGCATCAACATTGAATTCTTTTTGAATTCTAATAAAGAAGGCTTTCCAACAATTACGAAAATGTCAAGGGACTGTTTCATTCTTTTCTCGCAATAGTATTTTCGAGAAAAGACATTATTTAGGAATTAAATCCCTCTTCCGTGTAAATTTGCCGCCTATGTAAATTTGCATGAACATCCAAATATGAATAGAATTGGTTTTGTTTGGATTACAAACAAGAAAAGGCCTATCATACAACGATTAGTCTAAACAACCAGAACTACAAAATTCTTATTTAGAGCCTGTTATGAATACAGAAATTTCATTAAACCGAAAAGTAACTGATTCAATGCTGGACATCAGTCGTTAAAAATATGAAAGTTTTCTCCTTTACCATTCGGTAACGGCAAGGATTGAAAAAAGAAGGTGGAAATAATCTACGACACAAAAGAGTAGTGTAATAGATAACAAGTACTTCGTCTACTGCCATTTCTCCACTAATGTAACATTTCTTGCAGTAAGGAAAACGTATCTACATGATATGCATACCTAGAGCCCAGTTTTGATTTGAATACTCTGACTAGCGGAAATGTAGCTGAATGGTGACTATAGCAACAGATTAGGGATTCGGTTAGTGTCGACGTCGGTTATGGCTACCTTGCAAAAAGTTGCTTAAAAGCAAGTTGTCACTAGGTTGCATTAGGCTAGAGTTACCTGTGCTATTTACACATAGGAAAATACATGCAATACAAGCAAGATCTGGTTGCGAAAGGTTCCAAGACTCATTGGCGGGGATCCTGATGATCTGGTGGCAAGACAAACAAAAAGGACAAAAAGCACAAAAAAGTATGCTCTATAGCTATACAATCTCTCGGTACATCATCATCGTATATTACATCAATATGGACTTTGGCCTGTGCGATTGAGGCACTGATCTGGCAGTATATGTCGACTAGTGGAAATCGAGATGAAAAAGCAGGAAGGCTTTATTTCTCATTTGCGGAGATCGCACGTTAAGTTAGTAGGGGACTAGAACCTAAATATCTGAGTAAGTATCTCAGTTTCCTGAAGGTGACGTGGATGTTATCGGGTGACCGGCTACTACGATAATGCAGACAGAAATCTCGCCACATGTAGCATAGCAAGCTGGTATTCCGGAATGCAAGTCTCAATTCTGTAGTTCACGACGTATGAAAATCTGTAGACCTCGCCATTATTACTCCAATGAAGCAGCATCCGAGTTACATACAACATTTGTGGGACGTGTTTCCTTCTGACAAAAAGGTATTGAATCGCTTGCCAGTGATGAAATACGTCTCTGAAAGTGATCCCACGACCCTTCAAGTTGGCAGCAAAGCACATTCATGTGAAACGTCCCCTGAAAACAGGGCTTCTGAACTGGTTGCAGGTAGGATTAGGTCGCGTTTGGTTGGGAGATAAAAGTCGCAACAAGTTGCATATTTGTTTACCCATGGACATTGATGAAGCTCAGCATGTCTCAGAAAATTATGTATTGTATACAAAAAGTTGCATGTATAAACTACTCCATGTGCTAGCACCAAGGTCAGAATCCCAATGCCATCGATGAATCTTATTGATTCTCCTTTGAATTTCAAGTTTGAAAAATATTAGGTAAAATAAAAATTTAACCCCCAAGGTACGAATCTGGGATATATAAAATGGCTGCATTCTACCCTACCAACAAAGCTATGGTGACCGGATGAACATAGTTCACTCTTCTCCAATTGCCACGGTAGCTCTAAGTCATCCACTTTTGGCATTCTTTCTGTGCCATGTGACTTGACCATGGAAGGGCTGCTGTTCGGCTCAACAATCTGTCCACAGCTCATTGAAAGTTACGCGTGTCATAGAGAAGAGAGGATTCGAAAAAGTTAAGTTTGAAGAGACACTACACCTCAGTAAGTAAAGCAGCACTACAGGATGGCGTTGGCCCTTAGCTCGCGTCATGGTGGAAAAATTTTTGTTTTCTGTCGTATCTCTTCAAACTTGAAATTTTTGAATAGTCTCTTCTCGAAGACACGCATTCCTTTGAATTTTACTGTCAAGTAGAAATCTGTAGAGGAGTTGATAATGGGTTTCATAATCACTGGAATTCATAGCCACAAAAAAGACAAGGCGAGAATCAACTTGAGGGCTGAAAGTAGATTGTTTCAGCGAACAGCCAGTTACGGGGAGGAATGTGTCAAAATGAATTCCATTGCAAGAACAGATGTAATTTAAAGATGTATGAGGTAAGAAATATTACTTGAGTAAAGACTTTGTATCAGAAGAATTCCAATGAGTCATTCTATTTTAATAATAGCAGGGAGAAACAAGGAATCCCTTATTAAACGAAAGCCCCATCAGATCAAGGAGACCTGATGCAAAATAATATTCATAGGGAATATGAGTGCATAGAGAAAATCCACGATAGATAGATATTCATAATTTAAAGGTTCTTGAAAACTAGATGTCATCACATGAGAATGAAAATCATGTTTTCGACGCTCTTGAACAGAAGCAGATGTATAAATTTGGCATCCTTCGGCAACTCGTTTGACAGCATACCGTCAATAAAAATCATGCTACCATAGTGGATCTATAATCTTTGGTGTACACGGAAATAGAGTTCATGAATGCTTTCCATGTCATAAAATCTTAGATTGGCCGATTTATGATATACAGTTTTGATTGCAGGACGTAATGATTATTAGCAATTTGTACCCCTTGTTGTATTAAGAAGTAATTCGGTATCACGCCGTTATAACTCCCAACATTTTGGCATAGGGAGCAATGATAAGTGAAGGTAACAATGATATTCGGTTGGAACATGTAGGGTTTACGTAATTGAAATGAATGGACTTTTTACCAGTTACTTCTGTATAAAATTAGTTCTATGAGTTGGACTGTAGAATTCTTACAAATTCCTTTAAATTTTGAGATGTTGTGAAATAATATTTACAGCCTTTATTTAGACTCTAAAACAATACTTACTAATTTCTAATCCCCAATCTGACCCTCTACTTTTAACCTTCCTACAAATTTACGAATACACCACTGCTGGTAACCAAATTTGGAAAAGATTCTGAGTTAGGATCCGATATGCATGGAATGAAATGCCTCCCATTCTTAATGTAACTAATCTACCCAACATCATATGATAAACTTTCAGCGATAGTCTTCATCTAACCGTATAACTGCATCTCGTAAAGGTTGTAAATATCCATTCTAGAAGATTTGCTGATGGTTCTTATCTTGTGCATTTAAAGGGTTTACTGGTTGATTCTTTCAAAACCCGACTCTAGAGGTACCTTAGGGGTAAAAAACGTAGTCGGTAGTAACTTCGGTCCGTAAAAACTTTAGTGACTTGACTTGATTAGTCACTTTTGCCTTCTAAAATTTCAAATTTTAAAATTCATTTTTTGCCAACTAAAAATTTAGCTCTGCATGCAGTGGTTAAAAACCGTATCTTTCATACACAATTATATATCTCTGTACATTTCAATAATGATATTTACTCTATTAGTTTCCTTCCTACAAAAAAAGACGTTTACGAAATCTTCATCACTATTATTTTCAAAAAATAGGAAAATTTAAAAGTAAAAGTTTTAAGGGAGTAGAAAATGATCCACTTCCTTTTCATAACTTTAATGAATACAGAAAGCATGCCTAGATTTAACTCGTGTCAAGGAGTTGCACTTGAAGTGGAAACACACCACTTATACGATCACTTGCAGGACTGGCAAGGTGAAAAATATTAAACGATAAAAACTTTTGGTCGGTAAAACTTTAGTCACCTGCAAAACAATTTAGTCACATATTGCCGACCAAATTTTTACCTCTAAGGTAAGTCATGTCCTTAAAATAAAGTAAAGCTACCAACTGCTTCTTTTTATACTTTGCAAACAATTGCGTGGGTTCTATTTTGGTGTACACCTGTAAATACCAAGTCTCAAGGTTATCAAATACATCTGTTCTCAATACCACGTTAAACGCTCAATACCTAATTCATTTCCCGGAAGGTTATACTTCCCTGAGGAGGTCTAGCTCTTAAGAGAGATAAGAACTCTGTGATAAACATAAAGACCTTGCAAAATCCTCCTCCTAGGGGGCGTGCTTCGTATCTGAATGTTTATAGCAAATTACAAGCAGATGCAAACTTTCTTTTATCATTCTTTTGTGATCGTTACCTATCTATATGATACGATACTCAAAACACAAAGGTTATCATCTTTCCTAAGAATTGATTGATGCCTTGAAATAGACGTTTAAAGAAGATCAGAAAAGTATGTGATTTTAGTACTGATTTTTCGGACTAGGGGGCATCTGAAATGACAAACATGAGGATAACCTGTATGCCTAATGATATCTTATCATCAGATCAAACGATCACTTGAAACACCTGGAGACTGATAGGCCTATTACTTCCATCTTTTTACCAATTTGCTTAACTAGTTGCATTATGATGGGTAAAGGACTAGCTTGAAAAGAATGTCCACGCCTTTGTAGTACAACTTTCCCACGTTGTGGAGTTCGCCCCCGCTTTAAGCATTGTTCCTTAATCACACTTTTAACTTTTATTTGAAAATTCATCGTCTTTAGTCGGCTAAAGTATAGGTGCCTGTCGCTACTGTGAATCACGAGGAAAATATATGCTGAAAAGAATTCAATAATTATCATAATTAGCTGTGATAATTAACCACGTGGTACGAATTTGAAGATGCTGCTCGCAAACTGTGAATTTGCGAAGAATTACAATAATTGCAGCTGTGTTGGAAGTGTCTCCGGTTTTCAACAACAAAAATCTTGAAGATTTCTGATGAAGTGACTTTGGGTCCGCGACGAGTTACACCGTCAACAATTGATAGGCTCATTCCAACGGTACTTTACTCGTCTAAGCTGATCCCAGAAACATCCTAGTAGGAGGACATGGCGTCAGTGGTGATGGTCCTCAACTGAATGTATATTTTCTTCTCACACATCAGTTTTCTTTGGTTAAAAAACTTTTTACGATTTAAGTTGTTAAACTAATAGACAATCACAAATTTCTCAACGATTTTCAGAAGATCTGTTTACGACTTAAACGTACACCCAACGTCCATGCGGCCGTTCCCTTGTTTAGACGTGGGTGATATAAAGGCGAGTTATTACAACATATCACATATTATATGTATGATATATTGTTATATGTTATAATAATACAAAAGAGAATTTAACCGCAAAAAACAATCAAAGGAAGAGCCAAAATCTTGTATCTTTTATCGATTTTAGTAGATTGTAGGCCCTCTTCTTTATACGCTTGCAAATCCATGGCAACTGATACTTACATTTGCTTCTGTACTTTGGATCACTTGTAGTTTCTTTACGTTATTTGTTTGTATGTTTCCGTTAACTGTGGTTTCTGAATTTTGGCTTTCCTTCCTTGTTGGCCTGCTACTTTTTAAAACTATTTAATAAACGAGATTTTTTCAATCTCTTATCGTGCTGCCTGACAAGCAGAGACGTATTACCACGGCAGGTAAAAACTCTTCACGGGGTCAGTTTTTATAATTATAATATTTTATTTTTCCCTTAAATAAATTATTCTGTTGAAGCTTTTGCAACCCAACTACGAGGACCCACCTGTAACTATAATGAGGAAATGACTCCTCCACTGTTTGGACAAACATATAGTTTACTTATAAACAGCTCCTGCCAGTATAATCCGGTGCTCGTTTGTTCCCTTTTGGCTATAATCATCTTCATACAACATCTTTTCAGAAGTTTTGCTTTCTTTGTTGCTGATACAACACATTCCACAGTAATGGATGAAGGGATACCCCACTGCAGCTCTCTTTGCAAATACCGAAAATTGAATTTGATCGTTGGTGTAATGTCCGAAATGTGCTCAAAGAGATTTTACTCGTACATTTTTACTTCAGTTTTGTACTTCAGGTACCTTAATAACGCATTTATACGTGCATGCAATTTGCTGGATGAAGGTTGCAAACTCCTACACAAATATGTTCAAGACTTTTCTAAAGTCATACGCTTGTTAAAGCCATGTACCAAGACTTGAAACAGTCCTCTGAATGCAAATTCTTATTATGTAAATTACGATTTTTAAAGGGGATGGCTCATGGTAGGTTTTGATATCGCCTTTCATATTTTCTTCTATTATGTATAAGCTGAGGTCTCCACGATTGGGTTGAACAAGCCACATTTTTTGCTTTTGACAGTCAGCTTCAGCTAAATACGCTGACCATAGAACTGTTTTTAAATCCAGCATATTCGTTTCCTTTACTTATAACAGAAAGGTGATGACAAAGATAAAACGCCCGTTGGGACATTCAGGTATGGGGGCACCGGCAAATACAATTGCAATATACGCTGACCCCTCTCTTAGCTTTGTGGTTGGTCCACAGCGAGTAATATGGTGGCATGTTTAAAAATGAAAAGCAAGAGACTTATAGTCTACATCCCCTGAATGCTCAACCACATTACCACTATTCAGATATAAGTGGGCCTAGCTTCTCCGCCCGTTAACTCTTAAATGGTAAAATTTTAAATAGTGTCAGTTATTCTCCTCGCTTACAGGGTTCAGAGGGCGGAGAAGTTAACAACTACATCGTCTCAAACTTAACCACCCATGTTTGAAAAATTGGCCGTAACATTTTGGCTTTGGGCAACGCATGATCTCATTCATCATCGTTTACTGCAACAATCCATCATTATCACCAAATTCACGATGAGGCCATTCATACATTCCGTTATATAACTTTCTTTTTATCTTGCACCTGTAACCATCAATGTCAACGATTAACCCTCAAACTGCCGAGCCCCCCACTGCTTATCAGGGACTGGTATGAGATATCGGTAATAGCATGGCCTATTGATAGAATTGGGTTACGCCTATATTGCATAATCTACAGCAATGACCTCTGAGCGAAAGGGCGTACAAAGATTTTATACTTAAGTAATGAAGGTTGTATTCACCTTAAACCAATACGAAGTCGCAACTGGTGCGTCGTTTACAACCTAAAATCCAAATTGACATAATGAAAAGCCTAAAATAAGCAAAACTGAGAACCACGTAACATAAGAAAGAAAGCTTTGAAGATGAGGCTGAAGTTCCATTACATTGAAGGGGAAAGCCACTTGATTTTGATACCTGATTAAAAAATCCTCACATGTACAAAAGTTAGGATGTAACGGATGACAATATCATCACGAGCCTAGTACTCAATGTTGTCGGCTTGCAGACTTATAGTTAAGAATCTTCATCGTTCTTCTTGTAGTATCTATGTCTTTTCCAGAAACAGTCTTTCCAGAAAAATAGGTTTCATGTTACTTGTAAAGCGAATCGAACAGCATTTTTGGAAAGAAATGACATCGTTATAATTACGAAAACACTGTTTTCAAAATGCCGTTGTTTTTTTATCGAAATTTGTAGAAGAAAACTACTGAAATGCCATAACGTATGTGCTTGAGGAATCTCCGAGGAATTTGGTACATTTTTTTGTAAAAGTCATATATCTCCAAAAAAGTTTATCGTGTGATAAATCAAAACTTAAAATAATTTGATAAAGTCAAAATTAAGCAAATTTTAGGTTTAAATCAAAAGAGAGATTTTGAACCAATCGAGTTTGTTAAGAAGGCAAATTACTGAAAATTGTCTTTAAATAATCGATGTTTCCAACCCTATACGGAGCTTGTACTGTAGCGTAGAGAAACAAAGATTTGTTATTATAAAATACGTATTTTGTACGCAGACAGAATGAACCAAAACACCGCAGCTCCGTTTATGCAAGAAGTAATGATATTTTTATGTTCATGACCATAATGTTAACCCCCGTAACATCGAAAGGATCGAAAGCTCCTCAGTTAATGTACTTCAGAGGATGGTCCAAAACCAGCTTTTAGGTGATCCCTCTTGCCAGGGTGTGTGAAAATTTCTGCGGTTGTTTGGAGGTTTTGCAAGGAATTGTTTTCGCCCAGATAATTTTTCAGGCTGAAAAAAAATTAATTTATTTAGCCCACTACTACCTAGTCTAGTTGAACAAATAAATAAGTAGAAATAAAAACTGAAAATGTTAACTAGTATAAGTTTTATTAAGACAGCATATGATGAAAACAAAACCATGCAGCATTAATATGTTTTTAGTAAAGTCTTACCTACAAGTGGGGCCTTATCAAGTGTACACATGCAAATCAATAATAAGCACGCTACGATTCAGGTTTTCGTAATATATTAAGCATGGTCAATGATGAACCTCTTCTTTTCAACATCATCGAAATAGCCCTCATTTTCAAGACTGTATGATTGAAGTAAGAAGTATGTAGCGTCATATAAAGTAAAATACAAGTGAAAATTTCAGGCCGAAAACTTTGACTTGATACCATACCCATAACTAACCTTTGCTTTAATTTTTGTTATGCTTACATGAGATAACTTACTCTTTGTAAAATAGCATACATTTGAGAATATTTACTAAATAAACACAGGCAATAAACATTTAAGGTGTAAACAACAAGTCTAGGTTTTACACCAATAGTCTCAGGTGATAAATTATCAAAAGTATTATTTGATAAATGCTGACTTATTATTTATATCAACATGACATGCAATTTTCAAAGTGCTTGCAATCACCAGAGGAAACATCCAGGGAGGGTCATGTGTCCATGTGTCAATAATATTTGGTCACACACTTTGGAGGTGATTATTTGGGAGTGGTTATTTACTGTCTGAAAGTTTCTGACTAACTAGTTGCTTCAATACGAGATGAAGTTTCGCTGTTCTTGCAGCCTCCAGAAAAAACAACCGGGTGTCCATATGTCAGTAGCATAAAAGAGGTTGACCGTAATGAGGAGGGCCGCCGATTAACTTTCAGAGGTATCCATTAGCAGGGGTCCATTTCTTAGGCTGATCGAGGGATGTGCAACACATTGTGTGGCAACCTTGTATGGGAAAGGCAATTATAGTGATCCATAAAGTGTAAAGGAGAAATGGCTGAATCCCCTTAATGCATAAATAATTCGACAAATGACATGATATAATCATATAATAACCTTTTCTTTTTGTTGCTTTCTTTTCTGGTTATTTTCTTTTGCAAGAGGTTTTAGAACACGTAAAGTTCGTTTCTAGCTGCTGTGATGTTGATAAAAGTTTTAAAAATACCAGGAATGTTTTGCTTCATCATCACAAATGGTCAGGTAAGCACATAGTTCTAAAAACTAAAATGAAGAAGGAATTAAATGTGTATGATACTAGAAGCTTCGCCTTTTAATGATTTAACATCCATTAATGACCAAGATGCCATTCAGCTCCACGGACACTGATTGGTCTAAACAACACCAATCTGGCAGTCAGAGTTCTGATTGGCTATTTTGTAAACACAGTTGGGTAAATAATTTGTTGATTCCTTTTCAGGTTATTTCTGACGATTTTGTACTCTGATGAGTGCCAGAAGAGAAAAACTTTTAAGTATAAAAAGAATTTGCTATTTTTTCGCAGTTTAATTATCCATCAACAAACGTTTCTGATAATCAAGTCAAAATAAATGAAATTTACACTCGTTAAAACGACAAAGCAGGTTTTGATTTTACAGGACTTTACTTTGTGCAACTATGCAAGTTGCACAAAGCGGTGCTCTAGTAGCACCCTATTATATGTTGCAAAATTTCAGAAACGAAATTTTACGTCTTTTATTGCAGAAATTGCTTAATAAAATTTGGAGGTTAATAAAATCCCGAAATCAATGTTTCATAACCGCTTTATTTCTGGTCTATCACCATCGCCCGGTTTCAAGTAAAAACTGTTAAAATGTGCTAGAAATTCTCATAAGGCCTTCCATGTAGTAAACCTTCTGGTTACTAATCTTGAAACAGACTGAGCCTAAAATGAAGGCTTTTTCTAGTCCGTATTCTGATAGATAACAGAAAGTAGATGAGGAACAGATGCGATTTCCTTTTACTGTAATTCGATGTTTCAGTCCGTAAGAGGAAATTCAGTTACGTATTAAAAATAATAGACTACAAGATTCCATACAAGATTTCTTCGTGTGTTATCAGATTCTCAAGATTCTCTAAACGACACTGTAAACCGGATCATCTCCCCGTTCTCCACTTGCACTCTTATTTATAGTGAAAAAAACAGCAAACTCATAGGCAGCCGTTATCGCATCAATAATGATAACATAAAAGACAATTTACTTTTAAAACATTCTATCATATACTGTACATGTTTTCGCATAAAAGGGTCCATTTGTGTTTAGATATTTTACAATGGCTATTTCTATTCTCCTTCTTGCTAATTTTTCCAACTTCGCCTCTGACACAACTATTTTTATTATGTCACCAAAACACTTATTTCAAGCCTTAAATGCTCATATTTCATGTAATTAAAGTCTAGTAATAATATCATCAACTCTGATATATCAGCTTTTTTGGTTTGATAGGTAGCAAGAGGAAAAACTGAAAATGTCTGAAACAATGCTGATGTAAGCTCTGTTTTACCATAAATAACTTAAATTGCTTGCTAAGAGTGTATAAAAGACATCCTTTCCATTTTGTTTAAACGGTTTTGCAAAATAATCCTGGTTAAGGCAGTATTTTAACAAAAACTCAACATTTTCAAGTACTATCTTGAAAGGGCGTGGTAACAGAGGATCCGCAAAATTGAATGACACCAAAATATCATTTTCGAATGTCAAGAAGATTTAAAGTAACAGCCAGCAAGTTTCAGAGCTGTATAAAAATGCAAAGAAAAAGTAGGTACAAGAATCTTCCAAG
The DNA here is from genome assembly GCA_010016065.2 of Carybdea cf. marsupialis auct. non (Linnaeus, 1758). NCBI lineage: Eukaryota > Metazoa > Cnidaria > Cubozoa > Carybdeida > Carybdeidae > Carybdea > Carybdea cf. marsupialis auct. non (Linnaeus, 1758). Next base: position 2,010 of record JAAAKL020006666.1, on the reverse strand, counting down.
AGGGCTCCAATACATCCCCACTAAATGGAATCGGGTTATTAAACATGTTTTTCGGGAGATATTACTGTTTTGAAGATAGTGAATTGCGGAGAGGAATAAAAGGTCGTCTTATGACAATCCATAAGAACTTTCTTATTGTGGTATGGAAGATGGGTGTAATTCTTAGAGAAACCAAACTTAATATTATCCTTCATTAAAACGGGAAAGAAAGAATCAAAGATGATGATTATTACTACTAGACGACAAATTGGCTTTCTACTTCTTTGCTTCTGGTATTTCAATTCGTAATAAGAAAATGTTTAATAGTAAACAATATATTTTTTATGTTCAAATGTATTTAGCGTTCAACGTCCTGAAATATATTGGGAGGAGAGCGAAGGGCATATCATACAGCCTTCAATAATAATCAAATAGATTACTATTTGATCTGATATCACCATAAAAAGAAAGAGAAGAAAAGTATAACAAACAAAGAAAGTGATCGATTGCGATAGTTAAAATGGGAGAAGCTTGTCTCTCTCCTGTCGACTCCCAACGCTCTGCGTCACGGCGTTTGCGGCGGATTTATCCGTGGCCATTTCAAAAAAACACATGACTAACCCTAAGATGTAAAAGATTTCTGTATCCCTGGGAGCTTATGTCTTCCTTTTGGGGTGCCTCTCTGATCATTAGGAGGTACAATGAGAGATCGTGAAGGGGCAATGGTCTCCAGTTACCTGGCGTTATAGGCCCTGTTATATTTAGGTAAGGGTAACAGTTATGACGAAAAATCAACTATAGTGCGAGATGCAAGACTACGTGCAATTAACCCCCTATTATTTGTTCCCCATTTAAATGCTCTGCCATTGCAGCAAAGTTGTTTATTATTAAAAGTAAAAGATGCTACAGCTTTCAATGACGCTACTATGTCATTCACGAGGGGTTTGAGTCGGGTAAAGAAAATTTGGGTCGATTATGCGAAAGAGTTATGCTAAACTTATTCGAGAGGCAGAACGTCCAGGGCCGAATCCCATTAGGGAACGTAAGTACGCCCTCTCGGGTTTTCGCTATACAGTTCATTTAAAGACAAGAATCCCTGCGTAGAAAAAAGTGAAATGAAATAAAGTTTCCCTGAAGCAGGATAACCCAAATGGAAAGATTCCTGGAGTGCACAGGGGCGTTACACCTATGGCACTTTTGCTCTCGATTATACCCGCTCCCCTTTCTTTGATTGTGGATCCTGCAATAACAAGCGAATTCATGCCAAAGATTCTCTTGAGCTTTGAAGTCCGGTGTCTTGCGTACACGGCTCTGTAATGTTGGACAAAAAAAGGAAACGTCCAAATTGGTTTTCGAAACGGCACACCACCGTCGTTTTTCACATCTACGACAGATGCCAATTAAGTCACCTCTCAACACCGACGTGGAAATGAATCAGGTATCACTCTCTAGGGATATTATTAAAACATTCATAATAGAAGCTGTATTATCCAATCAGCCGTGATGAGAATAATGCCGCCTTCTCTGCACAAAAAATAAGACTGTCCTTTCTTTTCCTTTCCGTGTAAAGTTGGCGTAGTCAACCTTAGCCAACCCTTTTCAGTCTTTTCTCGCTTGTCCCTAGTAAAATCAAAAGTAGCTTTTTCCTTTAGGAGCATCCCCAAGGGAGGTATAAGGTCCGGGGGGGGGGCAGAAATCGTCAAGATTGCTTAATCAACTAAGCAATTTATTTGACAAGATTTTACTTTGTATTGGTTATAAAGACCTATGTACAAAAAATGTGACGTGAAGGCCCAAAAGGGACAGCGTCAAAAACGACCGTTGCATCCGCTGCTGCCACGTCTGAGAGAAAATAAATGAACATGAGATTCCTGTTCCGACTTTGCATCCAAGCAGTTTTAGGGTATGGCGGACAAGGCGGTATCCCAGGGCCCCGCGCTTTCACTTCAGAAATCTTTTTTACGGCGATTTCTCTGTTTTCACGTAGCCTTTTCAGTAAGTTGAGACAGGATAAGGAATCACAACTAACCA
>JAAAKL020006665.1:0-17747 GCA_010016065.2 Carybdea cf. marsupialis auct. non (Linnaeus, 1758) | reverse complement strand
ATTGTCTCATCCTCGAGCCAGACATTTGACAATGATAAAGCTAGTCCAACTGACCTGCTGGTAGGTCAATGACGTAAACAACAAAAGGTTCCCAACAAATGAAGGGAAGCAATTATTTTACCAGGTTGCAACTCCCTGGGAGTCATGATTTGTCAAGCATTCTGGATCTTGTACTCCAGTTAATCCATATTTTCAATTGACAGTACCCTCGAGCTAATGGACCTAAAATTGTCCTCCTGTTCTATGTTGGCAGTCACTGAGAATTATCTCCAGTTGCCTCCAGTAGCAAGTCTTCACCATGGTCGCTAAGGCAAGGCAGTTAACTCAAGATTCTTAGGAGCACAGACTTCCACTACTCCTGACAATCAATGTCCACTGACAACAATAAGCAATTCTTGCATTTCCCATCTCAATCGCAGGGTGCGAATGATCACTATATGGGGTCTGATAGGTTGAACTATACCATCACTTGCAATCCCTTTTTGTACACTGCAATGCTTCCTGGTTCATGAAGTACTATCCCTTGAAGGGGAATCTCCAGATATCCCACTTCTGACACCAAATGTAAGGGTGGCAGTGCGGCAAGGTGTGACCGGAACACACGATACAATTTGCAGTTAGGGTTTAGTGCCGTTCCAGTGTATATTACATAGATAAAAAAAGGGATCACAGTATGGTCATACGCTATTGTACTGATTACTATCCTGCACAGTATGAAAACAAATGCAGTATGATGTTGCAATACCAGTGACAATTAAAGTTGAAGAATAATGATGGAAATAACAATGTATTGATGAAATTATACAAAATAGCTGTTTTCTATTCGTGAGAGGTTAGGAGTAGGCCTACATTGGCAACTTCCGTTCAACAATTGTATTTCAACCATCTCACAATTGAACACTTCTTTTCTTATTTAGGAAATACTGAAAATTTTTGCACAGATAGTACTTGGACTAAGCCATATCCATGATCAAAGAATTCTTCATCGTGATTTGAAAGCACGTAATATACTTCTCAATCGCAGAAGAAAGGTTGTCAAAATTGGAGATTTTGGTATAAGTAAAGTGATGACGAAAACAAATGCTAGCACTGTGAGTATTCCATATTATCCCAAGTAAAAGAGTCAGACATTAACATATGCAGGGTTTATGGCAGTGCCAGTGTAACCACTAAATTAATCAAATATTTTGTAGGCACTGTAGCACCAGCCCATGATAAATCCTATTTCATGAGTGTTAGCTGATGACTGCAAATGCAAACTGCATTACTTCAATTTGTCCCTCTTTTCATTTGTTTAGAGCTGTTTTAATAAGGCCTTGATTCTATTTGACATGATGTTGTTACCTGATTACCTTGAAGAGATTCCAAGATCCCTTTAGTACTAAGAAGTAGTTGACATTTGTAATTCTCTTTACTTGAGTGGTAAATTATGTTTTATTGAATGTTTAACATTTTTATTTAATATTACTCAAATAATATGTAGAATAGGTTTATTCATCATATTTTACATCAATCTGAAAATGTGAAATGTTAATGTTGGGATAAGCTTAAACAGCAGGTGGATCTTGTGTAGAGTTAACTTGCAATGTAAAATAGAAGCTTTGAATAGGATGAAATTAAAGCCGATGTGTTCCACATTAAGCCAATTACATGTGCAGAATTGATCAATGTTTTTTCCCTTGATTAAAATGCTTTTAACTTTAATATGACGTTTGCATTTGTCTTGTATGAATTAAGGACTCGATATTCAAACTGACTAATCATAATGTTATGGAAATTTCCATGCTTATTAGGATAATTACAAAATCTGTTCCAAAGTATATTCCTAGAGAGTTGACCTTCCACAAGATTAAACTACTATATGAAAGTATTTAATTTATGTAAAAACTGAGGTCTACCTTGGGGCTACTTTCAAAAGCCAGTTGTAACAGGTTCCAATGAACTTTTTTTCTGCCTACTATTTTCAGGTTCTACGTAGTTTTATGGGACCTTCATTTCACCCCAATTTCGCCTTTCTTCATTTCACCTTCATCTCACCTTCTTTGATCTGCCACTAAACTCTGTTAACAGATGAGGTACATGTATGCATTTTCCCCCATGTTTCTGAGCTTTGCAAGTAGTGAGATGCTTAAGAGTGTTCCAGGGGTTGAGAGCTTGGTAAAGCTGGGCTCCAGGACTGATATATGTCTCATGTAGGACGTTAACAGAAGAAGGTCACAACAGCATTAACGTCCCCACCTGACTTGTCGCCTTTGACCTCATCTTTTTGTGTTTATTTTGTTAACATTAACAAATGGCCTCTGTAGAGAACGGGCCTACCTGGAGATGTGTACTAAAGACTTACATAATGACCTCTTTGTGCCTTAGAGAGGCATTTGTGAAAGTCAGCACTCTTTTTGCAGCTTTATTATATTGAAATGCTTATGTATGCTCTTGAGACCACTGAACTCTGAAACTACGATATAGTAGCCGATATTTAGTGCAGCGTCCTTAAATATCAATATGCCAAATCTCAGGTCAATTTATGCTAATGATCAAGCAAACAGTTATCTTTAAAGGTTCTGTTTCATACAGTATTTCAGAGTCTCTCTATAGCGAAGAGAGGAGAGAGGTCGTCAACTAGTGGAGAAATAATGTAACTTAAAACTGTCATATATTTGTACAGCACGCAACCAAAGATATTGCTTTTTCAAACATAGAGAAGGGATTAGTTAAGGACAACAAAGAGAGGCAGTCAGATTAGATCCATTGAACTCCAACGTTTGTTAAGTGGAAACATCTTATTTACTGACCATAAAAGGAGGTTTATGCATTGTTATAGCGTGCTATTTCAATGTGAACGGAGACTGGTAGGCATGTATGCCAATCTCCTTTTAACAGTTTTACAGTTGTATTCTGCAGAATAGTCTTGATGGGCATTCCCATGTGTCATTTTGCTGTCATCTAAAATTGCATTCATTCTGGTGGAAAAATATACGTTGAAACTATGTACTATTATTTCTTTGGTCGTATTCTTGAGATGTTTACTCCATTGTAGTTTTTTACGTAGATTGCTGGTTAGTAATGCTCATTGGAAATGTGACAAATTCATTGTTTTTTTAGCTCGTAGGGACACCACACTATCTTTCTCCAGAGCAGTGCCAAAATTATCCGTATCTTTTTCATGATCTATCATATATCTATAATTACAGCCGATGTAATATTTGGTAGCATTTCATACAAAAGTATAAATTAAACTATGTTATTGAGTGTGTCAGTGTGACACAGCTAATGGGAGAAAATGGAAATGAAAATAGAAGAATATGGTGAAAGATAGAGGACACGCCCACTGAGCTTGTAAAGATAATGAAGATGATGATGAATGGTGATGATGATGGTGAAGACAACGACAACAATGATGGTGACGATGATGGTGAAGATGATGATAATGATGATTACAGTGATGACCATTATCATTAAGTTTGTCATGATGTGATGACCCCTGCTGTAGATCCTGAATGCTGTGACGTGAATGTAAAACATTAGGTATAAAGGGATAATAATGGATGGGTGTCACTTTCAGACTGTTAGTGCTGCTTGGAATTTGCAGTCTTTATAGAGAACAATGATATACTCCTTCAGCCATAGGACACTTATGTTGGCAATGTTACAAGAATTATAAATAAATTAGACATCTACGAAGTGGAATACAGAACATGATCACCATACCTCGTTTTAGTTCACTGACAGTTACAGCTACATGGTAGGTTGTATTTAGTGTCTTCAAAAATGATCAGAATTGTGACGTTTCTGCAGTCCAGGAAGTCTAAGCATTCTGCTGTTTCAGTTTTAGCAAAACGAGTCTCGATAAGTAAGCCTTTAGGAGGAAGTCATTGACGTTAATGTGCTGGGGAGATACATGATAGGTGGTTTGAAAGTAGATGATGAAATGTAACAATTCGTAGATAAATCGAACCATTTTTATTCAAAGTGATCATACGCGAGGGAGTTTATTGCAGTGGGATCTTACTGTAGTACCTTCTACTATCTTCTCTTCTATGCTGCTAATACCAATTACTCACGAAAGATGTACACCAACAAACAAATCATGGGCTGTAATAACACTTGCAAATTGAGCCGCAAAGGTGCATGCCCAAATAAGGTCCATGATAAAGTTAGATAATTTAATCGACAATGAAGAAATGGAATCTGAAGGCATGTGAAATATGAAGATCTACTTTCGTTCTCAAGATAATACTGTCTGGTATATAACAGAGACACTCTCTTCACCAGTAAACAGGATTGTGTTCATACGCTGATAATATTTTCTACAGCAGTTCTACAACAAACGTATTTTTTAAGTCTTGACACTACTCCTTCAATTATGTTTATAAATGCATTAGTGTTCATGGTAAACTGTCACTGTCAAATTCATCCCTTTTATTTTACATTTTTGATATCCAATTAACGCACACTATTACAGGCTATTGTTTTACTATTTTAGGCAGTATCAATTTGCTAATGTGATTTGTATCTCTCTCTCATATATACGTTTTCAGAAGTTCCCGCCTTATTATATTTCCGTCACCATGTCATAGAAACAGCAATTTTTAAAGAATTGATGTTAAAATGAGAATGAAACAAGTCAAATATATGTACTGGAAAAGTACAATTAGAAGCATGGAATAAATAAGTCGTTTAACGAATATTTGCTGTATCATTAATATTATTAATCATCAATTTATGTGAAAATGGACTTTTATTTTGTGGGAAATATCAACTTAGTAACTAGTTTGTTATAATTAAGGTGCAAAAGAATCGTTTTGTGCTGCTCGTAAATAATTAATGCTGTTCACCTCTACTTGGTCCAGATATTGTTTTCATTTGTACTTTTTATACCATAAATCGTTTTTATTGTTATTTATGTTTTAAATGCCTGACTAGTCCTCAACACACTTAAGATACAACCACAAGAGTGACATTTGGGCGCTTGGGTGTATTTTGTACGAATTAGCATCTCTTAAGAAAGCTTTTGATGCAGATGTAAGTTTACTTACTTGATTGAAGTATGATTAGTTTGGTAATTAGTGATTGTTTTGTGGTGTTGCTGTTAAAGACTTTATCAAAGATAGTAGCATGTAATGTAATTAACATGGCATGATTTCTCGAGGTGGTTTACAGTTTGTGTGTAACTGTGGGAGCTATCAAGGCCAAGAATAAAAGTTTTCTATATTAAGTTGTTGTCGCGATGAAGCCAAAAGGATATTCGTGGTACAACGATCTTAGCAAATTGCCGACGTTCTGGATGACAAGCAAATCGTCTGTGTTATGACTATTTATTTCCTTTCCTTTTCCAAGGTTATAATGTGTTCCGACTGTTTAAAAACCTTAGGTTATTGTTCATTTCGTTGCTTAAGAAGGATATCTCAATTTTGCTTGCAGAAGAAGCTGTTGATGAATAAGAGGAAATCCCAAGACACCCTTTTCTGTCCCCAAATTGTCGAATGTGTTGTAGATCTTACTAACGACTAATCCTAAATTGGTTAATCTAAATAAGGGCCATGAAATGTGATTGTGACCAGATATAGCTAAGACTCTTTACATGTTCTGTTGTCTGTACATTGCATAAGTAGTTTGCATTGAAGTTAAGTAATGTGAATGGATGGTAAGAAGCCGTAATTTTAGAGACCTTCTATGTATGTTGTAGAAGAGGTTCTTTTTTATTTAAGCCAAGTGGTAATATCTTTTGCTCATGTAGAACATCAATGCAATTGTTTGCAAGATCATCAAAGGCCAGTATCCTCAGATTCCAGAATTCTACAGTGGTGAATTAAAGGAATTGATTAAAAAATTACTGAGCCTTGATCCAAAAGACAGACCTGCGATACAAAATATTATGGCATTACCGATCATTGTGAATGCCCTCTTCGATTTACAGACTGACGTTGGGAGGATCCCATGCAAAAGGTATTGTTCTATCTATTTCATTTCATTTCATTTCATTTCATTTCCATTTCATTTCATTTCAGTTCGTTTCATTTCAGTTCAGTTCAGTTCAGTTCAGTTCAGTTCAGTTCAGTTCGTTTCATTTCATTTCAGTTCAGTTCAGTTCAGTTCAGTTCAGTTCACTTCGTTTCATTTCATTTCATTTCATTTCATGTCATTTCATGTCATTTCATTTCGTTTCATTTCATTTTGTCTCATTTCATTTCTCTTAAATTAAGATAACGAGCATGTCGTGTAAATCATATGCCACCAAGTTTTTGACATGAAGTGTGGAGTGAGCTTATTTTCTGATGAAAATACGTATTTTTTACTCTTCTTTCCATCTATTCAGTCTATAAATACTTGTATTAATAGCTCTTTTTTCAATTGAGACACCTTTAAACGAGCACATTTACAAACGACGTAATCAATTACTGTTATGTACCATCAGCCGTAAATATTCGTCTACATTTGCCATTTTCTCCTCGATCATTTTAAAAAAGTGATGTTAGTTTGGATTGATTTGACAATTAAACTAGTGTAGATTGATATAAAATACAAGGAATAATTGTAACGTTTCGGATTTGCAAAAGGTTTGCAAAAGTCTTCCATGAGAAGGTTGCTACTTCCTGCTCCAATTAGGTAGCCATTTTCATAACAGGTTTCTCATTTATGTTAATATCTTGTGATGTTTTTAGAAAACTAATGAAATCTGATTCATGTTATGTATTACCCCCTTTTTGTGATCCATGGATAATGAGTAACTTGATAACTTGATAATGAAGTCACTGAAAATTTAATGTAAATAAGCAATAAGTAAATAAGTGAATAAGTAACAGCTTGAATTTCGGCGGACGTGAGTATTTTAAAGTAAATTGGTTATACCATCAGAATGACATGTAGATCCCCCGTATCAGAGTTCCACATTTGTTTTCTGGCGACGGAAGGTTTATTAAAGATGCTAAATATATGAACATTCATCTATATTTCCTTTTCATAATCACCTGGAAAAGTAAATTAGGTCGCACAAATCGAGCATATTTGAAGATCGAAGCTGACATTTTAGGTTTCTGAATGTGAAGTGCTGCAGCCCAATATTTGTGTTGGACAACCCAAACATAAGAGAAGGATCCTATGTTGACGCAAGTTAAAGAGTTTCCGTTTGTAAGAACATAAAAGACGTTGCTTGGTACCCTATTCTATTCTTTGCTTTGTGATTAAATTTCTTTTTACTTCTTACTACTAAGAAGAGATTTTAAAGTTTCAAGGAGTTTTGTTTGCAATCGCTATATTTCACTTGCCAGGATATCAGTCCTGTTGCTCATATAAACTTCATACTGTAGGTAAGGTTGCCCTCTCCCCCGGCTCACCGAAAGTAACAGAACAGTAGAGCCACTTGTGGTGCCCTTTTGTTACCTTGTTGCTTGACAACCAATGCTAAAGTTTATTTGTTGCCTTAAACAATTCTACAGTAGACAAGAAAACCTCCTCCGATTCTGGATCACGTCTTCCATTCTATGGATCCACCATTTGGTTTTAAGCCCACCAATTTGAATCTCATCAACATACACGTAGATAATTATATTTATTGTCGCTTAAACATTGACGTGCGCTTATATTTTTAGACTGCCACGTCCAGTCGGAGGACTTGCAGCAGCTCTTCCACCCAGAAGAAAGCAGGGCGGGAAGCAGACGCCTTCAGGAGGTGTCTCCAATGCTACCCAACCCAGCCCTCGATCTAGTACTGCAACATCCAAGAGCTCGAATAACTCCAGCATCTTACAAAGGACAGCATTTACTTGGGGTATGTAAAATCCGGATTTGGGAGTATGGGAGGATTTCAAATAAATGGTATAAATACATACACAATTTTCAACGTATGGAATACTTACAGTAGAGGATTGCAGGAATAGGAATAGAGTGGATCTCCTAAACAATGGATTACAGCCATCAGTGCTATCTTGTCAGCTCGTTCTCCTGATGTAGTTATACATGGATGCCAATAAGCGGATGGTGTAAATACGTAAATGCGATAGCTCTTGATGTTGCTTTGTGTATTCCACTTCTTTCCAGTTTTCAGTGTACGAATAACATGTTTTTATTATTGATAAGAAAATAAACTGTTTGTTTAAGTCAAAAGTAGCTCAAAGCAACATTGTGCTTTTGAACCTCGTGAAAAAGCAATTCTTTGGAAGTCAAATAATTTCTAGTGGTTTCTTCGCTGCGATGGGGCAGTTGAAAATAAGTTGTAAGTTGGTTGATAAGTTATTTATCAAGATAATGATGTCGATTTCGGCCTCTGGCAGGAGTGAAGTTTTTTATGTACATGTTATCTAGTAGCAAATGTAATGGTAAAAGCAGACTGAGTTTTTTATGCTTACTCCTGTAGAAACTATTTCAAGTTTTGAACTCTCGAGCTTATTGGGACAATCCAATATAACATTGGTGTATTTATGGGGAAGCAATGTGAGCACACCTACAAGACCTGCCATGCCACAAGTTGATCACGACATTGTACAAGTGGCATGTGGAAGAACGTTGAAGATGGGCTTGACATCCAATGGAAGGGTTCTAACATGGGATGTAAGTATCTGCAAGTCATGGAGCGTGCCAGCAGCTGGCCAACTGTTATGGATGTTTTGTAGACTGATAAACTGTCATTGAATTTTTAACGTTTGCATTGGTCAATAATTACCTAGGATCATATCGTAGATGTTTCGATTGTATTTTGTACATAAAGTAAGCTTTTTCTAGATTTGAAACTTTTTAGGCTTTATGTCAGTGTGTGCCATGGAGCGGTATGTGCTGTAGAGAGATGTGTACCATGAAGAAATGTATGCCGTGAAAAGATTTAATCCAGGGAGAAGTGTGTGTTATGGAGAAATTTGTGCCATGGGGAATTGTGTGTCATGGGGAAGTGTGTGCCATGGAGAGGTATCCGCCTTCAAAAAACGTTTTACAACGTGACAGATGTTACAATTTTCATAGGGTGTAGACTAGACAAACATCATTCTAGAATCCTTTGCGCTCGACTTTAATTATTATTGTTTATGATGCTAGATTAGCCTGTTTATACGCCCATATGGAGAAAGTTCTCATGACGACTCGATGCAGTTAAGGGGCTGATAGATACGGTATTATTCACATTCTACTCCTGTAAATCATCTGTGCTCTCTTCTCGTTTTCTGTGTGCAATCGTAGAGCACTCAAGACTCCACATCTACCACATTTCAAGATACATCGCACTCAGCAGAGACGACCCTATTTACACCCAGATTTCTGGAAGGATTAACAGGTGTCATTGTCGACCAGATTTCTTGTGGTGACATGTTTGCTGCCGTTTTAACCGGTAAGGTATATTTCTATCCACAATGATACTTGTAACAGATAACGGTGTGAGTTAAGTCTTGGAACTTTTGTTTCATAAGTTTGCCGTTTCACTTTCCGCTGTGGAAGGCTTTGAGTAATTGCTAGCGTGATTAAATCAAATCATACCAATTAATTTGAGACTGGTGCCATAGTCATGACCATCGCATCTTAAGTTCTATGAAGCATATGAATACTCGCTGCTTAATTGTACTTGGCCCAAGTCGATAGAGTGTATGTAATGGAATATACAACGTAGCTGACCGCCTCAGCCAGCTCTTATTTCGTGAGAAAAGTTGTTCATGGCTTTGCATTGGCTGTTAAACCTTGCTAGAGTGAATGTTTGTGACATAAGGTAATAAAGGGAGATCAGTTTCTGGACGTACCTTCGTGTCAGAGATTAAAACAGCCCTTAAATATCTTCACAGTGTTTTGATGGCGAAGTCATTTGATAGATACCCTAATATACATATATGTGAGGTAAGTGATTATAAGAGTTGAATACTGAAGGGAAATTCCAGAAAGAAAATTGTGGTATAGGCAATATTTTCACTCTCTTAGTTCAACTGAAAATTGGCTAAGCTGTAATATAGTATTGTATATTATATTATAGTATTGGTATTTGGGTAGTATTGATGTTGGTATAGTTTTGGTATTTGGGTAGTATTGATGTTGGTATAGTTTTGGTATTTGGGTAGTATTGATGTTGGTATAGTATTGGTATTTGGGTAGTATTGATGTTGGTATAGTATTGGTATTTGGGTAGTATTGATGTTGGTGTAGTATTGGTTTTTGGGTATTATTGATGTTGGTATAGTATTGGTATTTGGGTATTATTGATGTAGGTATAGTATTGGTATAGGTGAAGTGGAGCACTGAGCAAGTGATTTATTCCCGGAACTAATCTGCTACGTACGTACCAAATTTTGATAGGTCTTTCATATCGATTAAGAAACAAAGAAAATTAATATGTTCTGATATGAGCGTGTATAGTATCTGCTGTGATTTATATAGAATAACGAATCCTTGAACCCTAACGCCCCTCTTCCTCCAATTAACACATTTGTGTTTAACAGCAAACAATTGTTGTAATTTTTAATGTGAGATTAATTACTTTAATACTACCCATGCTGTCTTCCTTCTCTCGTTTATTTGAAGATCGTGGCATTTTGTTAACATTTGGAAGTGGGACACATGGATGCCTTGGACACGGAGACTTCAATGATGTACCGAAAGCAAAGATTGTCAAAGATCTGGTGGGCTGCACAGTTGTTCAAGTGTCTTGCGGATCTTCACATGTTATGGCATTTACAGGTAGTTATTCATGCTTGTCGTTCTTGCATTGCCTTCTCTTCTCCATCATTCTGTACCAGGTATTGTATCGTGCCAGTGGACGTAAGTGGAGGGGAATTGCCATCCAATGTTCAGCGGTGCACAAGAGGAACTGCACAGGCAACAGCATTTTATCTAAAGTCAACCGCGAACAATAGTGATAACTATAACGATAAAACTTCGTTTGCCCCGTGTGAGTGAGCAAAATGTGGATTCAAGATGGGGGAAGACATAACTCATGTGTTTAGCATTGCAGTCGAAAGACGTCCAGTTATATTTTGACATCATCAACAGTCGATTGGATGATTTTAAGTATTAAGGAGATTTTTGGAGATAATTAGAGAACATTTGGTTTTAAAGATTGCGTGAAGTTTCACGCAATCTTTAAGCTTTGTAGTACCAAGAACATGTTCAAATAGTTTGATTTTAATGGTAAGTAATTTGTTCTTTCTTACGCTTTGACAGTGTTTTGATATATTGCCAGCTCAAGAAGCTCAAACTTTATGTTGTGCAACTTTGCAAAAGTCGTACAAACTTCGTAAAATGGTCATCCTTGTTATTCGTGCTTTAGTGAACTGTAAATTACCAGAAGCAAACCCTACACACGGAACCTGTAGAGGCGTGGTTGTCATTTATAGCGTCCTTAGTTTGATCTGGCTTGTAAACTAGTATATGATTATAGATGCTTGCAGTCTCAAATTTTAACTTCACTTGAACATAAAGATAAGATTTGAAGTGCAGTATTGTGTTGATACTCTGTCTTTCTGGATTCCACCCAGTTCCTGCCTATTGTACATATCAGCTATTCCGTCTTAAAAACACACATTAAATAGCAGGTATTGTGTAATAAACTTTTAAAATTCGACTGACTTCATTTTACCGACATAGATTTCATGTATGCCCTCGTTGGCCTTGCACATGGTTATCTAGTGCAGATTACCTATCTAGAAAGGATAGGTGTTGAGAGTAAAACTTTTTTGTCTGTAAGACGCGCATATCATTATGTCATGCATTTAAGTATATAGAAGACGATCGATAAAGCAAATATATAGTCGTCTGTATGATGTAAGTTGAGGAATTCAAATAGGTTATATTTAAATTTTTTTAAACTAAAGCACTAAAGGAAATAAAGATGCAGACTGCACTTTGATGATTGAGAACAGGACTTGACCTGGTCAACCGTTTAATCATCAGTTACAGTTTTCCTTGGTTTCCACCAACTTGTATCTAGCATCCCACGTGTATCCACTAGCATCTATTTCTATTAAATCTCTATATACATTCAAATACCAATATTTGTATCTTTACTAAAGTTTTAATTCTTAAATGTACTTAAAAATATATATGAACAATGATTCCAATGATTTATCGCTATAATTGTCATTATCGTCCATTAAAAGCCGAAACTCGTTAAGAAACGCGGGCTCTTATATTTCTAAGAAATTCATCTGAAAAGCCGCGAGTGTTACTATATAATCTATTATCTCCCTTGGTGAGAAATCATTTATAAGAAGGGGTCGGCATTATGACCGTAACTAGAACAGATTCGGCACAGGAGGGAGGAGAGAATGACAAATTTAAGCAAGTGCATTAGTACTTCAGAACGAGTATTCAATTCTTTATTGTCGAAACTTTGCTATGCAATCTAAAATCATTTGTAAAAGGCTATACATTGACACCTAAAATTTTGAACAATGGGGGGGAGAGGGGGTCAGAGGATGGCGGTGTCGAGATTTTGCTAAATATCTGAGAAATGCTGAGAAATGCACTTGTATTATTAAGACTCTTGAAGTGTTTGCATTAACAAGGACGATTTATAACCTGAAGAATTTCCATCTGAATCTTATTTGGCAGACAAAATCTTATCATGTATGTTTGGCTACACCCACCTTGGATGCGGCTATGTTCGCCGTTTTGCCACAGTATTTGTAGTTAATGAGTAGTGAATAATTCTCTTGTAGCTTTTGTCCTCCAGACTTTTTTCTGTGTTGGCTGTACTGATGGCTTTCACTTTTATTTCATATTGATAGAATGTTTTTAATTTTTACAGAGGGTGGTAAAGTATTCGCATGGGGGAAGGGAGATGGAGGTAAGCACAACATATTTTTACTTTCTTGGTGGCATAAAGATATCTTCTCTGCTGTTTCTTACTCCCCACTGTATAAACACATGGAGATTGTTAACTGTTGGGGTTTTTTGGTGTTAATGCCATTCTTGATAAACTATACAATAAACATTCACTTGATACATCATAAAGTGCCCATGATAGAGCACTGTCTAAAGAGAAAAGAGCATCATATTTGTTTGGTTAGAAAGGGAACAAGGCAGTTCTGATTTGGGGTGTTTCCTGTTAAGCCGACCGTATTCCTATTGACTGTATGTACAGTGGAACTTGCATTCATTCGTAACTTGGCATCAACAAGTGTCGCTATGAAACAACAAGCAACATATAAATTTTGAGTTTTAATTGGTAGTAAATGCTCAAATCTAAAAGTAAACATAGCCTCAAAATTGATGAACAAGTATATGCGGCACTGTTGGCGTTGTATCACTCATATTTTATTCTATTTTTTGTCGTATTCTGTAGGGAGGCTTGGATTAGGATCTACAGACACAAAGTCTGTACCAGCTGAAGTACACCTCAAATCTTCGTACCATCCTATCCGAGTTTTCTGTGGATTTGACTGTTCATTTCTTTTGACAAGAGAAAAAGTTTTATTTGCTTGTGGAAGCAACAGGTTGGTATTGATAATATTTTTGTAGATAAGAACTAGAACTGTTAAAACTTTTATGTAATCGGTAGCAATGGTGATCATGTAAATGCTTTAAAGAATAAATTATTATTGCGTGCATATGTGCATAGGTCCGTTGAATATAGAAAATTGTTGACATGTCGGTTTTGTGTCTTTACCGAGCCTGCCGCCATTTATTTCTAGTATTCCTCTACTAACTGATAGAATGAAAACATAATAGATTGAGGCACATGTAAACAATTCAACTATTATCCTTTTTACGCGAAGAGATAACAAACTTGCCATTGATGCTGGTAAAGAGTATCCAACTCAAGGTGTAGAGGAAGCCCTGTATCTGACACCAATCAAAGAAGCACCCTTGCGAGATGAGAGCATTAAATACGTAGCCACTGGTACATCACACACAGCATTTCTTACAGGTAAGTCCTTGACTTGCTGGTTGAGGTTCTGTCACTTTATCTTTGTCTTGCGAGTGTGGGAATGAATACCCATTGGGATGCAGAGAGACTCTGAAGTCTTTTGTCAGAGGTTTATATCATTGAAAGAGACAATGAAAGGGCATTTGTGAATCTCTTCACAGAATAAGGGTAAATCATGTCAGTTTCATTCACGAACCTTTAGTTACATCATGAAACCACTTTCAATAAGAGATTATTGTAAACACAACAGTTTTCGAACTGGTACAAAACTACGTTTTTTGATGACTAAAATGCTAAAGCTTTCATACTGTTCTTAATCCTTCTGAAAACAGCTGGATTTCATCTAACAATTTTAAAGGCCTTTTTATTCTGAAGATGAAGCGGGTTGTTAAAGAGCTCTTACGAAAACTGATATTTGCTGCAAAACTCCTTTAATATGTTAATAATATCTCGAAATGAATAATAAGCAATTATCTGTTGCTCAGGGGCCCTATCCATATGGATCTTATGTCTGTTGTATACAAATTGAAGTGCCAATAATGCAATCTTTCTTACAGTGTTAACGGGGTGTTATTATATTACATAATACTTGGAATATATGGGTAGGTCTGCTGTGACAGGAAAAAGAGTCATATGAGTTATTTTCTCATTGATCTTTAGATATGTGATTGCACTTGACATAGAGTTGGACAAGATAAATTTTAGAATCTTATGTAGAGATTTAACTGGAAATAGTTTTTGTAGAGTAATGACCGGGAGCCTTTTTGCATACAAAGATATAACCACATTGCAGAGATAAAGAAAAGTCAGAAGTTAGTGCTATTGAGATGATTCCTGACATAAACGAATAGCTATCTTAATTATGAAGCATTTGTGAATAAATTTCTTATCACACGCCGCTGTTTTTAGTATATCTTGATAATTTCTTACAGAATGTTGGCAAATACACTCCAACAGCATGCAGTGGTACTTGGGTTATTCTCTTCTCAAACATACTGTTTTGAATGGTTGCTGTTCTCCATTGATTAATATGTGAACTGATATTGTGTTATCTACGCCTCAGTTATATGATATAATTGACGAATGATATAATTTATGCAATTCTTCGTAAACATAGTCATAATTTAGTCAATTCTTCGTAGACATAGTCATAATTTAGTCAATTCTTCGTATGCATGATCGTAATTTAGTCAATATTTCGTAGGCATAGTCATAATTTAGTCAATTCTTCGTGTGCATAGTCGTTATTAATTCAATATTTCGTTGGCATAGTCTTAGTTTATTCAAGATTTCGTAGGCATAGTCATAATTTATTCAATATTTCGTAGACATAATCATAATTTATTCAATATTTCGTAGACATAATCATAATTTATTCAATATTTCGTAGACATAATCATAATTTATTCAATTTTTCGTAGACATAATCATAATTTATTTAATTCTTCGTAGGCATAGACATAATTTATTCAATATTTCGTAGGCATAGTCATAATTTATTCAATATTTCGTAGGCATAGTCATAGTTTATTCAAGATTTCGTAGGCATAATCATAATTTATTCAATATTTCGTAGGCATAGACATAATTTATTCAATATTTCGTAGGCATAGTGATAATAATCAAGAATTAATAACAAATAGAATTGCGATCAAGTTCTTCTTTTAATAGTTATTTAATTGGATCGCTAATTTAAAAAGTTGTTACTTAGTACCGTGGTAACTCACCTCAACTTCAGGAAGCTAAAAAGAATGAAATTGCGAATCCGTGGCTCTTAATAATGCTTCCATTTTATGGAGACACTGTTATTATTTCAAACGTTCAAGACTTCCTTCTTACTGTTCCTAGGATTATGGACCATTTTATTTTAAATCATTTTGTACTGTTAGGTGCCAGTATTAAAAATCAATTTGCATTAGCACGAAATTAATCATTAAATTGATTAGTTTCCAGTAGTTTACGAAGATCTTTGATCTGCGCTTTGATCTGGATTTCTGAACAGGGCTCTTTCAAAACCGGTTGCATTTTGTCAGTCTGTAGTAGATCGTCATTCAACTCACTTTAATAATGCACTACTATTTTATAGAGTTTAATAATCACAATAATAATGATGATAATAATCGACAAGTCGTCCAGCCCTTCAAAAGCACGAGGTTATCATGTGAAATGGATGTCAAGGATCCTCGTGACTTGTTTCGAGTTGCCACGTCGTCGTAACATTTGATGTGACTGTGATCGTGGTTGACCAACAATAATGTCATTCACCAATTTCTATTTGAAGTCACCAGTCATTAATTAGTATCCTCATATGAAACCTGATGTTACCTTGCAGACGACTTCATATCTTAATAAACCACCTTCATGGCCAAAGCTGCGTTTATCTATTGGAATAGTTAACATTACCACCCTTCATTCCTTTTCTAACTTTTACTTTTTGCGTGTTTTATCCAGAGGATGGAGTTGTGTACACTGTTGGTGCTGCTGCACATCATCAACTCGGCTACGAGCGTGATGAGACAGACTATGAACCCAAGCGGGTGGTTGCTCTTGAGGACCACTTTGTCACCTTCGTTGGATGTGGTAGCACATTTTCGGTCGCTGTTACGCAAGGTATGTGATGCCATCTTTTTCCTTCCCTAGCAAGTAGCTTCCATGATGTGAGTATGACATGTTGCAGCATTCAATAAGTACTCATCTGTGTGTAATCTGTGTGTATGGATGAATATAGTACACAGTATGTTTGGACCTTTAAGAAAATATTCACGAACAGGACACTTGTGAGTGTGATACCCTCTTCTTTGTAGACTTCCGGTTTCAACTTTACGTTTTGAACGTATTTATTTGTTGGAAACTAAGGAAAAATTTCTTTTCAACGTTGAAAATGCGCCAATAATCGGAAACCTGAATAACAATAGACTTAATTGTTTGTGAATTGTGAACCACGCCCCGCTCCTCCCACATGCGCGCGCACACACATGCTCACACAAGCTCACTCACCATTCGTGTGCAAGTCATAAATGTATGGTTCCTAGGAATATTCTGAAATTTGGCAGTTGTAACGTAGGCTGTTATATTCAGCTTGTTTTAGGAATATTCATGTAAACCCTTTTTAACCAACTCTGTTATTCTCTTCTTAAGAGGGAGACGTTTATTCGTGGGGCCAAGGAGGTCGTGGACGACTTGGGCAAGGTAATATCGCCTCTTCACGCATACCAACGAAATTGGATTTTCCCAAGAACGAGAAACTGAAGATTCATTCTCTGGCAGTTAGCCATGGCACATCGATGCTCGCAGGAAATAGTAAGTTGCTTTTATGACCATCAATCTGCTGCTTTTCGTAGACTATGTCCTTTCTTTTTCATCATTCGATATCTGCAAGGAATCGTTTGTCTAGGAAGTTGATTTCTTTTTGTTGTTGTTTAATTGGCTTTGCAATTTGGGGAAGAAAGAGGGAAATCGAGCTAGAGAGGGACAGTAGGTATTCGTGAACATCTGTTTTGTTACGTTATCACAATCATGCGAATCATCGAGCACCCTTGGTAGTAGTATACCAAAACGCTAACAATAGAATAAAGCTAGTAGGTCATAGATAGATGCGCATGTTGCCTTCTTCCAGAGAGATGGAAGTTCATTCTGCTCCATTTATGGCCGTCAACTTAAAATGATGTGTTTTAGTACTTTTTAAAACATTTTTTCTCTGCAGTTTTGGATCAATCGACGATGGAGTCGTAAAGGGGATCCTGGTTTCATCGTTTAGCACCATGGATGTTGGGAAAGAATGTTTTGACGTTTGCTGCCGGAAGAAACAGTAGTCTTGATTGTGGAAGACCAAGACTAAGGACTGGTCTCCGGTGGAGAACTGGGAGCGACTAGTAAAATAGAGCACGGAACATTAAGTATTTTATGAGCTTGT
>JAAAKL020006664.1:0-17749 GCA_010016065.2 Carybdea cf. marsupialis auct. non (Linnaeus, 1758) | reverse complement strand
TAAAAAAATCATTTGATTTAAATCATGATTTAAATCGGTGATTTAAATCATTTGATTTAAATCGTGCCAACCCTGATCTATTTAACATAATACTATTCTAGAGGTTACCGTTCTTTTTGCGTTCGCATTGCCATAGCTACTGTGAGAAATCCTACATCGTAGAAACCAATATTTTGCTTAGGAGGGGAGAGGTGTAGCAACATACAACATTTTTACAAGAATCTGTATTAGCCATAAAATATCCCAAGATTGGAAAAAAACCTTGACGCATCTGAAAAAAGGGGCAAATCAGGATCTCTTGGATAGCTACTGAACAAGAATATATCTGAATGACCACTCACTTTTCTTTAATGACTCATTTATATTCATGTGGCACTATATTTGGAAGATGCTACTTGTATGAAAGATTAATAAATGAACTCAAACAAAATCTTTCAAAGAATCTTCCAAATACTGAGAGGTACTACTTTCTACAACATATTCAGTTGTTAAGGTGTTCAATGATTATAACGAGTGCTTTGTAGAAGTCAGCTTTTTCCTACATTTCCTGTTTGAAATGTAACGAATCCTAGAAAGCAACATATGTTTGAGGTCAAATGTTTACTTGAAAATTGATATATCAAGTAGGGCACATGTCAATTATCATAGGCACAACACTTATTCAAGATATGAAATAATTATAATTATAATTAATTAGTAAATATCTACTGACCTACCTACCTAATTATCTATACATTTTTTATTCTCTTATTCTCTTCATATTTCAATTTACCTTTCTGACCACTGCTTTGTTGTATAGATATAAATATATACTTTTAATAAATATGAATGCATTAGGTTTGAACCTGAATCCTCACACATTGAAAACAGGTTAATACACAGTCCAAAATAGTGCAATAGTAAAATTCTGTCTGGGAGGTGGATCCTGGATCAACACCAACACCAGCAGCCTATTATTTTCTGTTCTGCTTTATGCATTAACAGTGCCATGTTAATATGTACGTACTCAGCCAGACACTAGCATTTTCGTGGAATTTATATTCTATCATCAAACATGAACGCATATGGTACTGGCAGGGATCTAACCTGGGATCTCCTGCAATGAAAACAGCAACTCAACCACTGCACTAAATAGTGCAATAGTAAAGTTGACAAAGTGGAAGTTGATCCAGAATCCTCACCACCACAAGCAACCTAATTGTTTCTATAATTTTGCTGAAAGCTTCATCAGTGCCATTTCCACATGTAATTACTCAGACAGACACTAGAAATCATGGAGTGCATATTCTATCAATAAAAATGAGTGCATATGGTTGTGGCCAGGACTGAACCCACGACCTCTTGCACGGAAAACACCAACTCAACAACTGCACAAAATAGTGCAATAGTAAAGTCGACAAAATCCTTAATTCTCACCACCACCAGCAACCTCATTTTTTCTGTTCTGCTTAAAGCTATAAAGCTTGGAAGTCATAAAACTTAAATAAAACTTACCGATAGGAACAAGAGAATTTGCCCGAAAGAGCTGCAAGAATGTGTCTTTTATGCAAATTTCACCAGGAATATCACTCATGACAAATGTAAATGTCTAAAAACTCTCTGTGCATCACCCATTTCATGGATGAGTGATGAGATCTCTATCTTCACCAGTGATTACAATCCCTAACAAAAAACCCCACATATTTGGTAGGATATCTACAAAGCTAAGTTATCTTCTCTTCCATTAAAATTAAGTTTTTATCAAATGAAACTGAAGAACAATGATTCCAAACTTTATAAGAGTACCAAAAAATTGAATTTTACTATCCAATACATAAATAAAGGTACGCTTTTCACTACTACACATTCATGTACAATAAATCAAAAGATGCAGCTGCAATTTCATGGTGTGTTAGTTAGTGAACATATGCAGGTGCATTGTGAGAATAGGAAGCAACAGTTATATCTCAAAAGTATCATTTTAATCTTGATATCATCATCTGGATATATCATCATTTTTACTTAGGCTGCAAGAAATGACAATATCCATATTATATTTTTGGGTAATTCATTCCCGTCACTTTTTGATCTATAATTGTAATGAATTTAGCAAATGAATACTCTAGCCATGACTAGTATTAAAAAGAAAGATCTAAAATTTCAACCTTGAACAGTGTTACAAAGTTCTGCTCCAAAATGGAGTGTCTGATCATAAGGAAGTGATTGCTTGTCCGAAGCCTCTGTGTTGTTTTTAAGTGATATTCTGATGTTCATCTGAATCTCATGATCTAACCAGACTAATCAGAATTTCCTTTGCTACAGAAAAGACTTTTCCTTGAGAAATGGGGGAAAGATCTAGCCCCAAAGACTTGAATGAGGCAACACTGCATGTTTCTACACTCTCAAGTCTGAATAGTAGCCTAATGTTACCCTCTTTTGTCTATTACTTTTTCAGATAAAAAGTAACAAAACTGTTCACATGGATTGTTTGCATCAGATACATAAATACCCTAACCCTGTACCTGGTCATGAAAATAGTGAAACATATTGCTACATTGCCTCCTGTGATTTGAAAAGAAAGCATAAGGCATTAACCACAAATTTATTAATGTTGTGAGGTGTTGCATACCCTATGGGGGGTCTAAATAGTGAACGTCTGTGCTCATTGAGTATATATATTATATATCATACCCAGGGTAATCTAAATAACCGAGGGTGTTATTTGGGTGGCCCTGATTATACCCATATCTGAAAAATGCTGAATCCCAGACTTTATACAGGCAAAGATTAACTGCAGTTGAGTGAACTAAAATTGCAAAAATTTCTATCACTACAATAAATATGATACAAGAACTGATACATGACTTCAACTGTTCTAGCATAACTGTATGTACTTTTCACAGCTTCCTCTTCCCAATCAGTGTCATCTAGATCAGTAGTTGGGATATTTCTCCTACTGCAGGATGGCAGTTCTATAACTGGGTCAAAGGGCTATGGACATACTGGGGAACGCGTAAAATGCTAGAATATCAGAGATGTACTTTGTTAGAAGGTTTTGCAACCATAGATGTACTTTACTAAAATTAAATTAGGGTTAGGGGTTAGGGTACTAGTATCTACTCTTACAAAGGGACTCTTGCAAAGTATATCTTGGCAAGAAGATTTCTATAATAGTATAACTCGGTAATTCTAGCAAAGTACATCTCTACAATTTAATCATTTTATAGCGTCCCAGATGCACTGCCCTTTCAATTTCGTTTGCTTGAAAACTCAGTCAGTGGCTGGTCTCTTGCATGACGTGCATGAAGTGGGCACAATATCGACACTACCCCAAAAATAGTAACAGGTTCACTAACAAACTAATACTTTGTTTGCATCTTCTACAGAATAATGTCAAACTATGAATTACTATCGTAGACAAGACAGGCTATAACAATATATGTACATACATATGATTGGCCTACTTTAAGTACGATGTAACAAAACCTGTAATACTCGTAGAAATCGACGGGACTCAATAAAAGTTAGGTTGATTTTTTTGATTCATAGACGCGCGATCGACGTTTCTCAACGACATGGCAACCAAAGCCTGTATATGGCATGGAACTTACGATGATGCTGCTGATGATGCTGCTGATGATGCTAATGATGTAGCTTCAATAGGTACACTAGCATGAGTTATTGACGCTTTGAAATTTTGCATCAAGACTTACTGTGCAAAGGGCATCGTTCTCACACCGTGCCGTATATCATTCAGATTACGTAAAATAAATGGGTTCCTAAGTTACGTAAATTTCTCAAGACTGCAAAAAGGCAGTGATCTTTAAGAAGAGGGACGTAAATCAGGCGGAAATACATCACTTGTGAACTTGTAGCATCGGATCCCTAGGCTTTCTACCATGTGTGTTTTAGCTAGGACACAGTGAATATGTACTGTATGCTGTTACAAAGACTTGCAGCATGCATGCAAGGTATTGCCGGGCGTTCCCATAGCCTAGTCTAAAACCTTCTGTTTGTGTACAACTAACGGAATGTAAATCACTTACAACCCTACTACCTCCGCCATACCCACCATAGAAAATCGCGCGACAACCATAATAAACAAACATGTACTTGCCTTCCCGTTGCTCACCATGACTTCCCACTTGACTTTTGACACCACCCAGGGCAAGAGCCGTTGATCAAATTCCACGCAGGATAGAGGTTCGTTTACAATTCAACTTCCGAGAGAGGCAACAACAACAGAGCAGGCGTCAATAATCAACAACATACTGAAGAGACAAGGAAGATATTGTGCTGCATGTAGTGTACCTTGAGGCTTGAGGAAGGCGTTATGTTTGTTTATTTTCTGTTACTGGTTTTGATGAGCTTACAGGCCTATAAAGGTGATCAATGTTTTGATGCAGATGTTATAATAATCGGAGGTGGTATTTCTGGGCTCACAGCTTTGTCAAAGCTGATACAAAATGGTTTAACAAGTGTTCTTTTACTGGAGGGTCGATCAGAGATCGGTGGCCGCTTGTACAAATATGATCTTGGAAACGTTACGGTAGAGCTTGGTGCAAACTGGGTACACGGGATTCATAGAAACCCAGTCACTGAGCTCGTGGAAGGATCGGATCTTCGTGGTCAAATAGAAAATCCCATGTCCTTTGTATGTAGAGATTCGTCGGGGTTTAATTGGACTCCACAGTTCACGTCGGAACAAACCAAGCTGAAATACTTATTTCAAGAGATGCTGAAAAAAAGCGCAGATAAATCATGGAGAAACAAGCACTGGGATTTTAAAAAGCAGATATACAAATCGATACGTAATGCTTTAGAAAGTGAAGGGTGGAGCAACGACACAGTAATTAGAAATATTGCAGAAGTTTCAATTCTTGACTTCCAAGACGCAGTTCCCCCTGAACTAGTTTCTGCTAGAACAGTATTTAAATCACCTGGTAATGTAAAGTCCCTTACCGATGAACAGATCTTTGTTACCGATCAGAGAGGATATGTCTCGATACTACAGGAGTTGTTTGATGGTAATGGTATACCTTGGAAACATATTTCACTTAATAAAACTATTAACAAAATTTACTGGAATAAAAAGGGTGTCAGAGTAACAGCTACTGATGGATCAGCGTATACATCAAGAACTGCACTTATAACCGTCAGCGTAGGTGTTTTGCAAAAGACAGATCTTTTTCGACCCCCTTTGCCAGGATGGAAGATGACTGCAATCAATTCTTGCCCAATGGCTGTGTACACGAAAATATTTCTAAAGTTTCCTTTTACGTTTTGGGACAACGTGGAGTACATTTACCATGCAGATATACGAAGAGGATACTATCCTGTTTGGCAAAGCTTAGATGCAAAAATGAGAATGGGTTTTGTCTCCAATGTGTTGTTAATAACAGTTACAGGATCAGAGTCAGAGAGAGTTGAATCGATGTCAGATCAAGATGTACTGAATGAAATAATGACTGTCTTAAAGGGCGTATATGGTGATCAGATTCCTTGGCCATCTCATTATATTGTACCACGGTGGGGTAAAGATCCATATTTTTATGGCTCATATTCCTTCTATGCACCTAGACAAACACACCAGATGTTCCTTGACATGCAGTCAAATGTTGGACCGTTGTTCTTTGCAGGAGAAGCATTACATGAGACTTACCAGGGTTATCTTCATGGAGCTTATTGCATAGCAGAGTCTGCAGCATTTGATGTCCACTGGTTTCTTAACAGTGCCTCAAACTCCCATTTTAATGATAACTCAAATGCTGCCTACTTTGATAACTGTTTCCGAGATTCTTGTGGTGGCTGTTTTAGGTATTGAGGAAAGTAAGCATTATTTTTATTACATTTAAGATGTGTCAATACCCTCCAAGTTTGGGTTTTTACAGAAAATATATGTATTTGAATATGCAATAAAACCTTTGTAAAGTTGCATTGTTATTGTACTTTAAAATTCTGAAATTACTAGATATTTCACCGTATATTTAGCTTGTGGTTGTAAAATGTAAAATGCTTTTACAATATGGGCAACACATCTTATTAAAGGAATAAGAACTTTCAGTAACAAAGATGGGCTGGAAGGGTCCCATGTATAGTTGATTTGCTTTTAAATCTCACTAAGAATTTCTTATTCCAATATCAATGTTGCCATTGGATGCCATGGATATTGAGGCAGATCTTTTAAAAGCCCCGAACAAGATGATTTAGAATAAAATAGATATGTACTTTCAAAAGCTTCTATGTACTTTAAGCATATATTTCCCTTTTAACAAGGAAGTTGTAGCCAATATTTTATGAAAGAATTACACTTTTTTTGCAGGCCGTCCTGTTGAAACCTCAGTGCTCAAAGTTTTGCTTTCCAATAAATTTTTGGTCTTACATTTTCTCTTCTGGTACCTCATTGAGTTTGCAAGTTAGTAAAATTTTTTGCAGATGTACAATTTTCTTATTGAAAATATATCGTTAGGAATAGATATGGAAAAATGTTGGAAAATTGTTATAAATAGTTCTACTTAGATTATTGACATGAAAGGCAAGCATGATTGCAAAGACCAGGTTGAGTGATGCTGTATGATTAAATAAAATTATCATTTTTAGGAATTTTGTTTATTTGGTGCTTTAAATCAGACAACCAATTGTATAGAATTAGTCTTAGACTGGAATGTACAAGAAAGTATAAGAGTCAAGGGTGTTGTTTTTCTGTTGATAATGAATGGTTTGTGTGGATGAAAGTTGCTGACTAAAGATATTTTAAATTAATTTTTTAAAATAGATATGGGTGTTTATTATTTCACCCATTGCTTGTAGCCAACAGAACACTTGACACCCCTCCCCATTTAATCCTTAGCACATATTTGACGGGAATAGTCATCATCACTATCACTATCATCTCCATTTTTCAGTCAAACTTGTCCTCTTTTACAAGGGGTCACTTGTTGCCACGATGCAACTTTGCAATATTTATGTTTCTGTCACATACACATTTCTCTTCCAGGTCTACTTGAAATTTGGTAACATTTAGCATATATGTATTCAGGACAAATTTTATGCATTTTTTGTGTTAACTGGTAGGATACATTAGCATTGTCCACACAACTTTAAGTGCTGTACAATTTAGTCTATCAGAATTTTAAAAATAAGAATTGAAAGATGCAATGTAAAGCAGTAGTCAACTGTCATGTCAAAAGAGGACTCATAAACAGTTTCTGTTTTGTTGCTTCAGTACATGAATCCGTACAGTGGCATGATTTGGGCTAAACTTCCAAATATTTTCCTGTACTATCATGGTCTTCAGTAATGTGTCCCTCCCTATTTACCTCACCACCTCTTAGTGGTGTAGATATCTGTAATTTAGAGGATGATCAAAATGTGGCTAGTAAAATATTTCACATATGCAATATTTCAATCTTGTATTGAGAACTAGAAGTAAAGATTTGAAGAATAAAACAACAAAAAATCTCAACTACATTCCAGACAATGTTTTGTCAATTTCTGGCTTCTTCAGGTCTATTAAAATATTGCCTATCCACGTGATATTTCCCATAGCCCTGAGGAATTCAGAAATATGAAGATGAAACATTGGTTGAAAAATAGTTTCCTTTTTGGTGTATTATTGTTTATTGCCTCTCAGTGTATTTATCACTGTATCAGAAATAACACAGCTTTTCTACAGGACCATACATTTATGATGTTGGTAATAGTCACCATGCTTCAGATCCTCTCCTCTAAACAACAAAGTGCATTACATACCTAGTGCTTGATAACCATTGGGCTGCCTCCCTATCTTTGTGCTAACGTAATTAATGTATGGTTACGTACATCACACATCATCTTCTAAACCACTGGCTACATAATGTTATTGTGTTATAGAAGGGCATTAGCAAGAGTGGTATTTGCCCTCTCTAGAAACTTCTAACCATGCATATGTAATTCCCCCCTTCAAAGTTGTAACCACTCAAATGTTCTTTTCCATCTCTTGAATGTTTAACCACTCAAATGTTCTTTTCTTTTGCCTCAAAGTTGTAACCACTCAAATGTTCTCTTCCTTCTCTTCAAAGTTGTAACCACTCAAATGTTCATTTCCCTCTCTTGAAAGTTGTAACCACTCAAATGTTTATTTCCCTCTCTTGAAAGTTGTAACCTCACAAATGTTCTTTTCTTTCTCTTGAAAGTTGTAGCCACTCAAATGTTCTTTTCTTTCTCTTGAAAGTTGTAGCCACTCAAATGTTCTTCTCCTTCTCTTGAAAATTGTAGCCACTCAAATGCTCTTTTCTTTTGCCTCAAAGTTGTAACCACTCAAATGTTCTTTTCTTTCTCTTGAAAGCTGTAACCACTCAAATGTTCTTCTCCTTCTCTTGAAAGTTGTAACCTCACAAATGTTCTTTTCTTTCTCTTGAAAGTTGTAGCCACTCAAATGTTATTTTCTTTCTCTTGAAAGTTGTAACCACTCAAATGCTCTTTTCTTTCGATTGAAAGTTGTAACCACTCAAATGTTCTTTTCTTTCTCTTGAAAGTTGTAACCACTCAAATGCTCTTTTCTTTTGCTTGAAAGTTGTAACCACTCAAATGTTCTTTCCTTTCTCTTGAAAGTTGTAACCACTCAAATGTTCTTTTCCTGCTCTTGAAAGTTGTAACCACTCAAATGTTGTTCTTGATAAGGATCTTTTTCCATCCACAAGATCTTTGCCAAGTGACTCCTGTTTATCTAAAGACACTTCACTTCAGATGACTTTAATAGCCCCTAGTTGCATATTTTTGTTATATTTTTGAGATGCTGTCTTTTTGCCTCCCGCTCCGGCCACCCCAAAGAATAATTCCCGGAAGACTCCCGTGATGTTATGTTCTAATCGTTAAATGAAATGGTTATCTGGCTGAATAGGATCAGATTTGATTGGTAGTTGTAGCGAACTGACGCTTTGAATATTTCCACATACCTGGGAATTTTCCTTTCTTTTACAGTAGAAAGCTTGAGACCTTTTGCAACCTTTACTTTCCATGTGCATGATACATTTTTTAGATATTCAGATCCACTCTTATTAGCGTGTTTTTATCCTAGAGTTTAAAGACACTTGTAATTAGTTCAGTTTCTACGATGTTTCATTTTGCATGTTGACTGTAGCTACATCTTGATTTCACGTTGTACCACTTTTTATAAGAAATACAGCTGAAGTAAAAAATCACACACAGAGATATATTGATTGCCTGAACTTAGAGAGTGATAATTGTATTGATTCTCTTCAAATTTTATAAATCAGGCGTTTGAATGTTTGGAAATAGGTGATACAAGGTGGATTCAAAGCTTTTGACAGAGATGGTTCATTACAATCTTGCAGCTTGACCTCTTTTTACGTGTAACTGTATTTCTCCATTATTTATATAGGCCTGTAAAGTTTGGCTTTTTTGCACTTTACTCCAAAGCGCATTATATATTTCTCTCGGTATTCATAATTGATCCACCTTCTTTACACAGTCTTTTAGTCATGCCATTTTATCACATTAAAAGCTTTTCTCTCCTGGGTGTTTTCCCAAAGTGCAAAATTATGATATATTTATGCTTAAGTGTCGATCGTTAAGTCGGCTCTGTCCATTCATTCAATAACGAGTATCCTTATTGTCTTTCTTTGTAACGAAGATGTCATGTAATTGATGTATTGGCCGTTCACTTTAGTAGGCAAATTACTGCTATCCATAAACTTAAAACTTGTATTAGTTTCCCTTCCAAATTAGCACCTTTTCCGAATAAGTGACCCCTTTAACCAGCGCCCCTTAAAATGCAAGTTTTGAATAAAACCCTCGGGCTCTCGTTAAATAATATACCTTGTTTAGAGATATAAATTGCAAACTGAACAAGAAGTCTGAGGTATACCGCAGTCGTTCATTTTATGCGTTTTTGACGATTGCAATGGATTCAATACTGTTTCTGTCAGTAAGTGGAGCCAGATATACGAAGGTAGGCCTAGCACGAGCTAGCGATTATATGCTATGTCCATAGTAAATCGATCTCACATTGGGTCAATCTATGGTGTATACATATACCGCTGTGCTATGCCTACATCTATATCAATGTACATAATTCGAGCTGGAATAGATAGCACTAATTGATAATGCAGCGAAGTGTTCTTTTCCCTTTCTTGAGAGCTGTAGCCAATCAAATTTTCTTTGTCCCCTTCGTAAAATGAGGTTATCTGTACTTTTCATTCCTTAAAACGACCTTTACTGCTTCCAATCATCATCATCATCATCATCATAATCATCATTATCATCATCATCATCATCATCATCGTCAATCGGGCGCACCCGAATTCTAAATATCGGGTATTTGAAGACCTGTGTCTTTCTGGAGCAGGGTAGCGTAGTCGAGTTTAGGTCGGTCGACATTTCCGTAACCTTGACGCGGTTTTCAAAGCACCGTTAGCGCTGCAGGTTCTGCACTTCTGAAGCTGTGTCCTGCGCCGCGTAGTCTAATGGTATCGGTGACTTTGGGTAGGCTTCAGTATAATTCTTTTCTTGTAACATGTTGCTTTCAATTGCTGTTCTTAACATATCGAAGCATACGAGTGTAACAACCATTAACGAGTGTAACAACCATGTTCTTGTCAGGGTCCATGTTTCCGATCCATGGAGCAGTATACTTTCAACTGTGGCGCGAAAGAAATTGATTTTCTGTTTGCATGGTAGCAATGACCTCCACATGATGTCTAGTTTTCGTACCGCTGCCCAGGCCTTTGTTTACCTTATTTTTAGGTCTTTTGCTGTATTGTCTATCCACGACCCTAGGTATTGGAAATCATCTACTTTTCCTAATTCTTATTGATTAACTACTAATCTTGCTTCCAATAGAGAATCTCAATTCCTTGAAAATTGACTTTGAATGCTTAAATTACTTTAACAGTATACTATTAAAATTTGCGATCTACTATAACTCCTTGTGTACAGTTTGGTCATTCGCTCCCTCTTGATTGTAACATATTTTCTAGACTCAGATGTACACCTGTTTTTTAATAGAAAATTGAAATAACGGCATCCTCTGTAACTGTTTAGCAAATTGTGACTTAAAAATCTTACTAATGCACTGAAAGTCAAGCACGTTTACTTTGCGTTGCAATTTGTACAAATGACAAGGGTTATACAAAGTAATTGTATCAAATACTGAAACGGGTGAGCTAAAGCTAAGCAAAAGATTAATTAACCATTTCTCAACCTCATGCCCAAAATGTATGTCGGACGCGAACATTTCAAGGAACTTGATGGCGGATCACTCATTGATATACAGGGCAAGATAACTCACGTGCAAAAAAGATGGTCGAAACACGAAGTCATGATAAGTATGATAAAGTTTCCGACAGGACATAGAAGAGGTAGATTAAGAAAATATCCGGAAACCATTTTCTAGGAACCTACTTAAGATGGTGAATATATTTCTGGAGATTTTTAAATCAACAATTAATTCACATGCACCTCTTAGAAGAACTAGGACTGCCAATGCATTTGCTCCACGGCACGTATAGTTTCGTTCGCAAAAACTAAGAAAAGTATGCACCGATTACTGTTACCATACCTAGAATCGTTATGAATTTTTTAATGATTATATTTTGACGCTATGCCTTTGACTGTTATCTTTATTGATTATTTCGGGTAATCGATAGATGGCTGATAGCGACTACTAGCATTATAACAGTAATCAGCATTTTCCTTTCTTTAGGCTTGCAGTTTATCTTTTAAACATGGATGCCTCTTACACCAGCGATGAACTCAATGCTTTTATCCATGACATCTCTTACCGTGTTCCATTTTAAAACCTATACTTTGATCAATACAAATGGGTGCTTCACAGTAAAACGTCCCCATGTTTTGCACGCTTTTTCTTCTAATGAGGTCGAGAGTAACACCTACTTCTTTCTAGTTCTGAAAGCATAGCTGAAACGTGCTAGTTGGGAGATATTGCTGACACGATTTTTAGGAAAAAATACCAAACCCGGGGCTGTAGGCTCGGTTCCACAAAAAATGGAGTCAAAGTGTTAGTGAGACCATTGGAAAGCCCTCAATTTCAAAACTCCCAAAGCAAGCTGTGATGTAGACTGTGTAACTGTTTACCATCTGCTATATTGCCATGTAGTTTTACGGAAGATGATCTTATTTCTACATTTGCTCTTGTCAGGAAATTTAAAGTCGCTAGGAATTTCCTTGTACTATGAGGTCGTATCTCTGTTCCACAACTACACCTAAAATGTGGACTGTAATAATGTCAGCTTTGTTCCCAGGATATTCGCAAACTTACGTTTTCTTCAGCCCGTTATGTCCCTAAAAAGCTAAGAAGACGAGGTTGTGGTTATGACAGTTTCTCAAAATCATGTGAGACCACTACCAATAGGATCATCCTTCTGTCTCACAAAGTTTACAGGTTAATTTCTTTTTACAGATTGGAGAAGTTGACCTTTTTGTGGGGAATACAGCATACAAAAGTGTGTAGACCAAAAAGGAAACATGGATCTTATAAAATATACTCTGTAAAAGATCGATATTCCTTGTGAAAATTTTTTGCTGTTTTAGAGTGGTGACTGATATCAGTATGTAGAAAAGATCTATGCCAATCTCAACTTGAGCACAGGACGTTAATTTAAAAGGCGTCACGAAGCCAAGCTCAAAGAGACACTCTGTAGTTAAGTATCATGGAAGAAGGTGTTAATCAACAAACCCACCCTCGACACACATGATACATAAATCTTCCTAAACACCATACACACAAAGATGAAATAGTGGCAACAGCGACTGCTAAAACAACTGCACAAGGACACCTATTCCTAGAAAGCGACGATTTTCCTTACCAAAGCCTCAAGATAAGGCTCCTTTTCGCCACATGGATTACGCTCTGCGCAAAATGACCACAGACAGAGTGCTGGTCCTAAAAGGGCCCTTATAGTTTTTCCACCAAATCATCAACTACGTGTAGAAGTATCAGATACCATCATCGCTTATTATTATTTTGTCTAGGCGCTTGTCAAAGTTTCCTGGAAAAAATGCCCTGATATCTATTGTTGACGATAACAGATCCACCACTGCTACGTTTCCCATTCCACTGCGCATTAATTGTTTGCCGACGCAATTAGTTTAAAAAGGCCAAACTGCCCAAAGACTTCCCGAAAATCGAGGTTCCATCTTGATTTCTTTGAGAGCTAACTGAAATCAAGAACACAACTAGCTCTACTCATCAACAATGTGTTTCATGGCCAAACTAACAAAAAAATTCCTAGATGTCGTATACGTCAACAATATTATCTGAACAAGGATACGACTAAACATGCTTTATATATTCCAATCACTTTGATATGTTTGCCAAAAAACTAGATGAAGAATATGTCGGATATTTTTTTGGGGGGGGGAAGAGGGGGCACTTGTCCCTTCCAATAATCTGCCAAATATCCACTCCTGAAAAAGTAACGGTTTGTACTTCTGATTATCTAACAAATAACTCTTGGGCGTCCGAATGGCCATGAGGTAAACGGCAGGGGTTTACTTATAGTTATTCATCTTTAAGCCATTGCATGCAAAATAGTTGATTAGCTATTACGAGCATATTTCTATCTGTGAATGTAAGGAAATTATCACCAGTGCGATGCAAAGAAAGCTGGCGGCTTTGATTCAAAAACGATTAGTTTTACTAGTCTACCACCTATTAATCTATTCACTGATATATGTCAACAAATTGAAGCTCTTAAAGCACGAAAAAACCTGATCTTATGTTCTGTTTCCATGGAAGAACTAGGTTGCTTCAAAGAGGAAATATCTGAGTAAATAACAAAACTTCAGATTCAAGAGTGCCTGGCAAAGTAAAAACTTGAATGGTGGCCGAGATTTGTGACAAAGACGATGTCAGATGGTCATTGCAATTCATTTTGCATCGTTTCAGATATTTGATATTAAATGCGCCATTTTTGCTAAGAGAGTTGTTATAGTAACCAGCGAATTTCAGTTTGCATAAATTTGCCAAAAGTAACACCAGCGAATGTTTTCAGAATGTCGGCATCCGTGATCATTGATACCTGCAAAAAATATCTGATCATACTCCGAAAATAACTAGACGGTAAATTCAATTTGTTTTGCGTGGCTAAAATGAACTCGGTTCCCCCAAGATAATGCGCTTAAACCGACTTTGTAGTAGGTGACTTCTACAAAAATTACAATATGTGACCTTCTCTAACATTTCCATTATTTTGGCCAATTTGCGTTAATCTATTAGAAAAAAACGAGCGAAACTAATAAGACAGTCGTTAGATTAGTGATGCATCATTATCAATCAAGAAAAATGCATTACTTCAAAATTATCCTGGAAACAGTAAAACGCCCACTAATAACTATAGGCTACGAACCATGTTAACATAGCATGTCCAACGCCTTACAATAGAAAATCAAAGATGTTATACGAAACAAATCATCGTATTCACACTTGATGCTCTAGACTGTGTAAAGTGATTGGGTCTCTAACATTTGGCAGATTCTACGTACAAACATTAATACTGGCCATTCCATTTTACTGCATTTAGCACACATACCTTAATCTACCCATGTTTAGCAATATTACAGCGATAACTAGACCACAACGAATAGAACAAACCTATTTGTGAAATCTGAAGGGCATATGTGAAGTGACATTATTTTGCTTTACATGCACTTGTGGATAAAGGAGGTATTGGGATATCCCCCTTATTTGTTTCCGCTATTTATATGTAGTTAGGAAAAGAAATGTTTGTGTACTTACAGTTGTGTACCCACAACCTCTTTTTCATGTTAAACAGCAAGAAACTCGTTTAGAACGGGTTATGGTATTTTTGCGCCCACCTAGAATATGCAAGAAGGACATATTATCGTCATTTTAGATTATGTTACTTAAATTTGATTTCTCAATAGTTCTGATAGTTCTTTCTTTGTGTAAGTCAGATTAGAATATATTTTAGTGTGATTGCACTTTGGAGGTGGTTGTGTCGATCTTAGATTAGGAATTTATCTACTGACTATTGAATCGTGTTTTGCTACGATGAACAAATGTCTTGAGTGAGTAAAATTCGCAACATCAAGTGGATGGGAGGGTCCTACATTTGTCATGGTTGCTCAATGCAACGCTGGTGCATAAAAATATACCTTATAATTTCATTTTGCTTGTGATTGGAGTTGAAAAGCTATTACAACCGTAGAAGTCGTTAAGGACCCCCATCAATCACACAAGGTATCTGAAACCCAAACAAGCCATGCTGGTGAACTTTAAACTTAAACAGACCTTGCTATGTCATCCATAGTCAACGTTGGATATGATTTCCATTTATAATTCTATGGAATCTTAGCGCTATTTTATGGAAGCCAGCTTTTCTAATTTAGCAGTTAGTCTAGTCACTATTTTTTTGTTTTTTCCGCGTTTAACATAATGGCTATATTAATTATGATCAAATGCGTTTTTAAAAGTTGAAAATAATAGGGGAGGACACTGGTTTTTCAAGTAGCCCATACTGTACTGGTAGTGGGCGGTGAGTAGAAGGAATTTGAAATCTGGACAAACATGTGAAAACGGGACATTTTTACGAGACGCACATATGCAGCAAAGGCAAGTGAAACACCTAGTCCAGTAACTCTTGCCTTGCTCGAATCTACTTGAATGACTATTATCTTGGTGTCATTTTCCCACTTTTATTAGCATTGGCTAATTACTTATGGTTGTGGCCTTACTTCTTGCCTAAGTTAAGGGCAGCAACACCCTTTGGTAGCTATTTTATGAAAATACATGCAACAACTTTGGTATATTCCTTCTAAAACAGCATAAATTGCCCAATGAAGCTCTTTTAGCCAATTTGACAACAAATTTACATTTCTAACTGTATAGCCTCTTCAGAGGTGGCATCTAATTCCATTGGCTGTAGACCGATACAGTTCCAAATGGAAGTTGACGTTCGACTTTCTTCTCCGTCTTCGTTCTCTTCCACCTAGATTGAAATGAAAGTCTGGATATCACTTTTAACTTCATAATATCTTTTGTAGAGGGAAAACATAACAATAAAAGGTGTTCTTCAGTGGCACAAAAGATAAGTTACAGTATCACGCATCCCAGAAGTAGAATCGAATTTTTCTATCTAATTGCATCTATTTAGGTCTAATTGTCATCAGCTCTTTCCCCAAAACCTGGGATTAAACTTGATTAAAGTGAAGGCTTTGAATTGAAATCCTTTACTGTTTCATCAAATCCTCTACTTTAGAATTGAGGCTGCCGATCAAGGTAATCAAGGGCTGACTTGAATACCCTGAAATACTCCGTATGCATTAAAAAATGATACATCGCCATGCACATGAAGTGAAGACCAGTACATGAAAACAAAATTGGAAAAAGCCTTGCCTGCCTGAACAAAAACATGATACATCGTACTTCTAAAATCTAAAGAAAGAATCGCGTGCCGTTTATCAATCCATATACTTCAGTTATGGGGTTGTTTATCAGGCTACCATTGAATATGTCAACCAAAAAACACCGTCAAATCAATAGACTCGAAACCAGACTTAAATCTATCCAGTATAAGTTACTTTTACACTCTCGGAGATGTAGAAGGGGGCTATGAAGCTGCCTCTATATTAATACTAATAACTGAGTAAATGTTTATAAATTACGTATGAAAACTGGCAATATCATTAATCTACCTTTTAGCTTTGGAAAAACATGTTGGGGTTTTTCTGGTATTGCAGAAGACGACATGAGGGTACCAGAAAGGTAAACGCTTTACAACAAAATGTTTTTAGAATATGGTTGACTTTAAAAACTTACCTAAGGATGAAATCGTAAGGTTAAGTCCAAAGGCAAATCTAAATTACATCCAATTCACACACTTTGGCTCTAAAACGGGTTTCTTTCTAAGTGTTTCGTTAGTAGACATTCTGTGTTGTTTGTTGTTGACTCTCCATAGAGAATATTCGTTATTAGAATATGTTGAAAAATTTGTTTTAAAGAAAAGTAAGTGCCAATCTTAAGTTATAGCTTAAACAGAAAAATAATAATAAGTCTATTTCGGATTACTGAATATTGTATGTGATTCCATTCCTTGTAACTAATTCGTTACTTGCATAGAAAATATAGCCCTTAGGGAAAGGCATTCGTCTGAAAAACGGGAGTTGAGGTTGCAGTGTCTTCTATTTTCATGAGTTGGTAGAAGGTGCAGTCAGCATATATATATAAATATATTGTCTTTCGTAGTTAATAATTTAATTTGAATTGATGAAACTTACAAATGTATGTACTTCGTATGTTCCAACCTGCTCCGCACCAGTTGATGGGAATACATAGACACCTGGTCCTCTTAGCTATATATTACAGATAATATATACAAGAAAAACATCAGTAAGAGTTCTCTACCAAAAGTGAAAACAAAGATGGTTACTAAGATCCGAAATACCTTGAAAGAAAATTTGCGAAAATACAAGATCATGAAAAAGAATATGTTCATTCATGTTATAGGAGTTTGTCTGTCATACAAAAGAAAAGGATCCTAGGAGTTAATGGGAAGGCGCCTTACACTTTTTACACATACTAGAAAATGTTCCCTTAGCCACGTTTACTCGTGTCCTTCTGCGTAACACCTTTTTAAAACTTTATTTCGGAACAAATAAAGAAGGCTCAGGCTCAAGGCATCGTTAACTGCCCTGTAAGGCCCAAAAATATCTACTGTTTCGCTTTTCTTGTTGGAGTTCCTTATGTCGCATTGAAATAACATCCTATATTTTCTCACAAAAGTTTTAA
>JAAAKL020006663.1:0-17751 GCA_010016065.2 Carybdea cf. marsupialis auct. non (Linnaeus, 1758) | reverse complement strand
TTGTATTAAACCGATGCGCTGCCGTATGTTGGTTATTGTTTTTAAGAACAACGAGACGTGAATAACAAATTAATGCTTAAACTTAAACATGCAAACCACTAAGGTCTACGAACTTTAATGGCTTTTAATGATAATGTCAGTTATGAATGAGCACAGAACAATGCGGAGGGAAAGTGATTACGTCACAAATCAAGAGTTTTGGAAAAAGCAAGATTTGACTCCAGATATCTATAAGTCTCCCCGGAATAGCCTGTTTCCCAAAATACCAGACCTGTAGTGTATATAGTGTATAAACTAGAGGCGTTTGAATTTAAAAAATATCTGGTCAAAACTCTGTTGATATTACCTAGTTCCTTCCGTTATGCATCAAATAACAAGGTTCTGTTAGAGAGATTTAAAACTTTGAAAGCTTAATATCTCGGAGTTGGGAAAGGACAACACTGCCAATTTTGGCCATTGACGTTCTCACTAATAGGGTTACATGAAAATTGCGTACTTTTTCTGTAATTCAAACTTTTTCAAAATCGCGACGTCACACTTTCCCACCGCATAGTTTAAGCAATAAGGATGAATTCATATGTTAATTTTTAAATAGTTTGTTGATGGTACACAACAATGAAACTGCACGAAATAGCGAAAACATTATAGTACTACAATGTTTTCGCTATTTCGTGCAGTTTTAATGTTAATTTTTTTAAGCACCGTGTAATGCAGTACTCATTGGGAAGTAGTGGGTATAATATGGAACAGGATTCTACTTACAACCACTACTTTGATAATCCGTTTCATACATGATATTTCGCATCTTCAAACATTTAATACCCGCCAGATCTAAGTCCCTAGCCGACCGCGATGAAATAGCCCAGGAACCATGCAAAGTTGGACGTCAAGTGATTAAACTATCAAATTGAACCGTGCCAGGGCATAGCACATTCTCTGGCAAGATTTAAAAACGATAGTTAAAATAACGTATATTCAAGTAGAGACACAAACGGGAAGAAACTACGTCGCACGCAATTGTGAGTGGTCACGATTTATAGGATGGAGGGAAGAGTTTGGAGAAACCAAGCAGAAAAGAGCCAAAACATGACGTAACAAGTTATTAACAATCTTCCCATAATTTAGCTAGACAAAGTCTAAGTACTGTTACAGAAGTAAGCTTTGCTCTGATTAAAATACGAAATAAATAAGGAAATATCGCTTTACAGCATTCTGTGCATTTATCTGTGTACCAAAACTATAACTTAGGCTTATAATCTGTCATTTCATTTACAAAAGATATATTTCAGCCAACTACTGCGGCACTAACATAAAAATATTCACGGCTAATTTGGGTAGAGTTCAGCGGACAACTTAACTGTCCAGCTGACAAAGAAGAGCGACACCACGATTTATCCAGTGCGTTTCCGATTTATCGCTAGGTAATTGTATGAACATAACAAAGTTTGTCGAATGTCCAGTTGTCGATAGCGTGCCCCTTCGTGCACTTGTCTTGTACACTGGACAGCTATAACACTGCTTACGATGGATGTCTTTCTTCCTACACGGAATAATCCAAATCTATTAGAAAGTCAAGGTTGCAAGTGGACATGACCGTTTCTGTCAATTTACGAAGATAATAGTGGACAGGCAATAAAAAGCAAGAAAAAGGAAGCACAAGATTGAATAATCTGTTATAATGTCACTCTCAATATTAGGTATTGCCATGCGAGTATTTGTCTCTATTTTGATTAACCTCACCTTAAAAACCAACAAATGAGCTGCCATTTATTCTCAAAAAAATTGTAAAATATAAATTCAGTTCAGGGGAACCTAACAATTATAATAATGCAAAGCAAATACTATGAGAGAAGTGGAACCTGTGGGAAATAGAAGGGACTAAACTGGGAAACGGACTATTCATTCTTCTTTCAAAGTCTGATTACAAGTGACTGTTCAACTATAGTGAGTACACTCGGCTGACATATATCCCTATGTCGAGTAGGTTCTAAGAAGTATCCCATTATTCGATACAAATTCATGAAAAAATGTTAAAATTTTGGATCTAATAAACAACATCATTTCTAAGATTGTTCTTGATATAAATATGTGTCATTTTCACTTCTAAATACAGAATAATGGGATCCAAAATGTGTCAATATTTCTCAAACACAAAATCCTTGAAAAAGGTTTATCGTTTTCCGGTCATATGTGTACATCAGGTATAGTCCAAGGGTAATCGTCATTTGTTAATATCAAGCTTTCTAAAGCTTACTTCTGATAGATTCTGTATATTTAGATATCAAAAAAGTACGAAAATGCTTGTTTGACATAACCGAGTATGACCATGTTATACATTTTTGGGGAATGCTCCGAAAAAGCTTTATGATATTTGAAACAACAGCATGAGTCAGAAATAAAAATTTATGAAATTATGGTCAATTGTAAAATAACGTAACGACATAGGTAAGACAGCACCGAAGGCTAGTTCAAAAACTGCAATGATGACTTTTTGTATGGCCATTGATATAGTAAATCAAGAATGTAGATCGCTGGAGCAGTTCTGTTAAAGTAAGTAAGTAGGTAAGTACGTAACCAGATTATCATAAGTTTAGCCTAATAGAAAGCGTGAACAAACGTGAAAAGGATACGATTGGCAAATCATCAAACAGTACTTTGGAGACAGATTCACCAAGGACTTTATTTTCTTTGTCCCACTTGGCTCCCTCCAGAAATAGACCCTGTGAAAGAAAATAAATAAACCCTCTTGAGGAACCAATGGGAAAGCAACTATGAGCAGTTGTCAGTTGACGCAAAGTTTGATAAACTTTGAGGGGCTATTTGATACATCGACATCAGTAGTAGCATAGTATTGGCAAATTTCAATGTGACTTTTCATATGGTACAGATTAGGCTAATCTACACAATTGCCTAGAACTGTATGTCCATGTCCACCGGGAAAGCGTCTGTTATCAGCCGAGTTGATCCAGCTCAGTTAGTAGAGCACAAGCCGAAGGGCATGGATCATGGGTTCGAATTCCGTTAGTGGTATCAATCTCTATTTCTACAGTATCTTTTCAAATGTACGAGAAATTGAGTAATAACGCGAGGTACCCTTCCGTGTCTAATTGTAGGGGGTCCAATAAGCGGTGGGGGCCGCCATTTTTTTTTCAAGTTTCCATAGAATGGGGGGTTGTCATAAGTGATATTGGGGCGATTTTCCCTAGCATTTTCAGCCGTTTTGGGATTTTTCATGAAAATATCATAAAATGGGGTCATTATCACAC
Source organism: Carybdea cf. marsupialis auct. non (Linnaeus, 1758) (assembly GCA_010016065.2). Taxonomy (NCBI): domain Eukaryota; kingdom Metazoa; phylum Cnidaria; class Cubozoa; order Carybdeida; family Carybdeidae; genus Carybdea; species Carybdea cf. marsupialis auct. non (Linnaeus, 1758). The sequence goes on along the minus strand of JAAAKL020006663.1, from coordinate 14,485 downwards.
AAAATCGGGGGTGACAATTTTTAAACATTGTTATTTTACTCCCCCTTCCATTAGGCTCGGAAGAGTAATGATGATAGTAATATAATTGAAATGATTCATTTACATAACTGTGAAAAGGTAAGAGATGATACCAGTTTTATTGCTATTACACGGTAAAACTGTAGAAGTGTAAAGTCATCAGTGCAAATGAGAAAGCAGTACTAAATTAATGCCCGTATTTAGAGGTTCATATCAAGTGTGACGCAGCAGTAAAACTATGTTTACAGACTCACAAATTGGTAACACTCTGGCATATAATAATAATGCATACGTTATGCTTACTTTAACATATACTCCATCCTCCGGTTTTTTACTCAGATCTGTATCCGGGTCAATCACTTCAAACTGGTAGCCAACGTGGTCGATCGGAATGGTGTACTTCCTTGCAAAATTCTGGGCTGCCCCTAAAATTCAAAAGATAGCACACATTCACTCACTTTGCTAATTCTACACCAAGGAGAAGAAAAACACAATTGACGCTCGTAAGAAACTATAGAAACTATCCTATTTATGAAACTATAGTTAAGGTCTTGAAGGAAGCTACACCCATCCGTGCATTAGGCATATTTCTGAAGCCCCTTCAGCGTAGAAAGCGTTTTCAAAAGACCAGATACCCTCAAAACTCGTGCTTGACAGGCAGATCATTTGTTCCAAGTAACGATTGTGCTGTCAGAGTTTTCTTGCGTAAACTGGGCTTTAAGAGAGCCATTTATGTCGGCAAAAGGAGGCGCGTAAAAGCAAAGAAAAGGCAAGGTGGATCTTCAATATCATTGCAGGTTAGTGTATTGGGAAGGCAGTTGAATAGAGAACAATTCTCGTAGTTGAATAAAGAAGAAGAAATTGTGATCTCCAATAACGATCTTACCAGTGATGGAGCTGGTATGGAAATAAGGAACGCAGAGAAAAAGAATATTTATATAACCCGAAAGTGCTTGTATAGTTACAGCACATATAAAAGAAGATCTGAGCAAAGGATTAGACCAAAAGGCCAATCACACAAAGATGGGAGAAATAATTCGAAGCTCTGATTGAGTGTTTGGGCGTGCAGCCTGATACTATCGTTGACATTTTGTCGTGTATTCGCTGAATCCCACTTTACGCGGATTGTTTTGCTCGGAACATTTGCAAGCGAATTAAATTGAACTTATGTTTACAAAATAACACCCACTACAGAGATACGACATATCACTAGCCATCACTGCTTAGCTTAGCTAGAATAAATCTAACTTTGTTTATCAGCACGTGGAAGGCTGTCTTTTAGACCCTATAGCAGGGTAACTGTCACTTATTTGACAATATTACGAGGAACAACAGAATGTGAATACAGAAAGATCTCTATAAATTAAAGGTACGTAAGTACACAGGTACAATAAAGGTATTCTGGATGGGATTTCAAGGTCACATTTTGTGACTAGCAGCTCACATCAGTCTCCAAAACGTTTACAAGATTTAGTTTATTCGCTACATTCGGTAGAGAGATGTTGAAAATGTGGTCTGGATTAGTCCAAAACACTAAAACTAAAACGACTTATTTGGTGTAATGATAACGTAGGTCCCAAAGAAGTCATTTTTAAAATGATTAACACACCGTTGTTATTAAAGTTTGTAGAAGTTACCTGTAAGAAAGGACTGAGTGAAATAGAATCCTGAGATCCAAAAGACATTAGGGCTACCGTTGTCAATCCAGTCTTGTAAAAATTGCAATCTGTGAAATAAACATTGGATTATTCAGATTAACATTGCTGGTCTATCAGAAATAATATACTACTTTCGTATCGTAAGAACTCCAAAGAAAGCATAGTGTGAAGTATTATATGCAATTAACAATAACTTAGATTCGCTGAATAACTAAATATCATGCCTGAAACTCTTGCAGTCAACGGACGTCTACAGTTATCTCAGGAAAATCACATGCACGAGTTCAACTTTGTCATGAAATTTTGCTCTGTTTACCATTAACCTGCTTTACACTAAAACTATTTCAATATCATTAACATGTATTCAAAAAAAGTATTGATTGACTTGTCTTGATGTCCTGAGGGAATCAAGAATGCCATATCTTGCACTGACAGGGACGCAGTTTTTAAGGACAGATGAATAGATTACTAAAAGATAATAAATGAAAGAGAGGAGAAAAGACTCATGAATATACACGTGAAAATGCTCTTGAGGAAAAATTGGCAGAAATTACCTTTCAAGTAAATCTGTGACGTAACTGCCCAAGGGTTTCAAGGATGGGTAAGATTTGGCAGCCCAAACCGCCGGTACTTTACCAATAAGCATGTTGTTAAAGACATCTTCAAGGTCAGCAGACATAACGACGAGTCCCTGTGTGATTGCAAGACAGGTAATCAAATAGCAGAGCATGTAAAACATCTCTCATAGAAACTGTCCCAGTCCCTTTTCTGCACCTGGCAGCTATTGTCATAACTCTACGTCGTATTGTATACAACGTTTAAAATTATATACGAGATGAATGGAAACTAAACGTAGATCTCACTGAAAGGAAGCCACTGGTTGCCTTTCTGATTCTACTGATATTAGCTTTGGTATAAAGAAGTGTCATTTATTTCCCTGACTTACTTCTATCTATAAATTAAGGGTGACGATAACACGACAGAATACGGGAAGCTCCATATTCACGATAAATCCGACGACAAAATTTTCTTCAAGCAAATTTCTAGTGAAAGTAGATCATTGTAGATAAAAGCCAGATAACTTGATGCACATCAGAAAAGACATCGAAAATCCCTTTTCTTGCTATGCACAGTGCTACACAGACGTGCGATACGCTATTTTACATTATCTACTAGAGTCCCTACATCCCTTCATGTCTACTTGTGCGGCCCACTTCATATCGATGAAATCTAGGGTATTGCTTCCCATGTATAATAGTCGGAAATGTCTATTTTCATAAGTACTTTTAGAGAAATGACAAGCAAATATAACACTTCATTCAGCAGGGAAAATCTGTATCTAAATGTTAGTAGTATATTTGTAAGTTGAGTGTGACCTGGCTAGACTCCTGTAATCACGATTTGGGCCTAGGTGCAAAAATGGTTGGGCTTCTCTTAACCGGCCACATTTATTTTTGAACTTGGATAAGTACTTCTTCTGGGAGTGGAAGGCAAAGTTTAGGGAAAAGGGGGAGGAATTCATCAAAAACGACATCAAATGGCTTGAAAAGTCAGCGAATTTTCTGTTTTGTTACTCTCGTACCCTTCAGTAAGTACGCTTGCATCTGCAAAGAGCGGTCTCAGACATCTACCACTGGCCACACTCAATCCTCTACCCTTAATTTCCTTAAGGCTGGCTCCATTACCGTAGCTGTGTACCCTTTTTCCAATATAGGAGGTGATAGTGTGTCTGATATTATGCAATTATAAATTGTATGTCTACGTATGTAATGCTTCCTTGTTGTGTATTTAGTCCATTTCTCATATTATGATAAAATGTTGGAAGCAGCAGTATGCTTCCGCGTGGTATACAGAATGCAAACATACGTCATTGCCAATGTCTAGGATGATAAACTTTCAACCAGAGAGCAGCGTTGCTTTCAAGGGGCAAGGAATAAGTTTGATTTTGCTTTCTAAAAAGTGCATGATGAGGCAGAAAGCAATGGCGGAGATTCCAAACCTTGAGTGTAATATTCTTCCATTGTTCCAACGTGGTAACTTCCAAATAGTATATCGGGGAATAAGTTTGCTTAATAACATTGGTTCACTTCATGTCACAACGATGTTTATTACACAATGAGTGAAAAAATGCTTTGCTCGTAATATTCAGAAAGCCCATGTCGAAACAAATAAAGACTAAAAACTTACCTTAATCGCTTTCTGGATATTTTTTAATGTTGAAACAACAACTTCCGTTAATCGATTGAATCGAATGAGTTCCTGTCTCAGTACTGTATTCATAGACTCTTCATACATCACGGGATATTTCTCAATGACCATTTCAATATCAAACAAAGGTGGAAACTTGGCCAAAATATCTGCTGCGAGGTCTGAAATCACTTGAGCCGATGACTTCCCACCGCCGCCAGTTTGTCTTGGTAGAGTCAATAAGATACCATCAAAAAGCTGCAAGAGAGTTGAAAGTACATTCTCTATTACTAATTCCAACATCAATTCATCTACCCTTTCATTACTTAACTTGATAACGATGCATTCCACTATACTTTCTAATACACGCCCCTCAGCTAATTTAAAACTTGTAAAAGAAGTTAAATAATGAGGAGGATTCAATTTTGAAAAGTGTGCCAAGGAAATGTAACATCAGTCTTAAACAAGAGAAACATACAATTTCTACCACAATGATGTAAAATAATTTACAAAAAGTAGGACTATGAGTTTGGAAAGAAATTAAAATTACCCTAGTTGAATAAAGCAAACTTCTTCCTTTGTTTTCAGAGTTTGGAATTGCTAAAAAGTGCCGTACTAGCGTGCTAAATGGTACATTTGAAGATGGAGGTGGCACGATACCCTTTACTTGTAGTTAAACTGTGAGTGTGTAGAAATATGCTGCAATGCCGTCTTACGTTTTCTTGACATGGAGCTGAAACTCGCATTTCCGCTTCATAACTCATTCATACAATACTCGCTAAGGGACGCATTTGTATTTTTGTGCATTTACCGCATTTCTGAACAACACTATCGACGATCATTGCGTCGTAAAATATACTTCAATGGCTGGTGGTCTCTCCCTAACTCAAATAACTTGTCATAAGAATAGTATCTTAAGAGGTCAATCGACCAAAATACAGCTTGATCTATGTTTGGGGTAAAGGGGTAAATACAAATATTTACTCTTCTGCCACACGGGTGCTGAGCACTCTGTAAATGACGATGCATTACGAGCAAACAAATAATGCAAAAAGACTAGCATCATGCACAATCCTGTGTCAAAGTAGACAATATACGAAAATACAGAAGTTCCCTCTCTCGCGGATTTCATGCGATCAAATGGGTAATTCACAAACGCACAGCCATTTCGGGTTTCAGGTAATAGTAGAGCAAAATTGATCGGCGTGAATTTCAGCTACATTTTGCGTGCTCTCTTTAGTAGAGATACCTTCAACAAAACCAACGTTTAAGGAAATACCAATCAGGGCAGATTACCGACTGTGTCTCTTTCTGGTCTTTAGTGATGTCCGCATTCTCGTGTAAGCCAAATACCTCCGGGTGAGGATTTATAGGCAAGTCACGAACGTAGTCTAAGTAGGTTTCATATGGGCCGTGAGTGGGTGCATAATAAGTTCCACTCGGAGAGAATCTGAAGTGGATACGAAAACAGAGTCAAAGTATAAGGTTAAATTCTTAAACCACTTGACAAATCATTAAATACCAACATCTTGAAAATTAACATATTCGCGAGGATTGTTTGAGAGGTTTGGAAAAGTAAATATAAAAGTGAACTATTGCATGTACTTCTTAGCCATGTCAGCAACAATGAAAAACTAACGTAATTTACAGGGGAAAAACTTTGCAATTGATGTCACAAATCCCGTTAGAAGAAAAGCTGGAAAGAAGCAGGCATAGTAAAATTAAATTGTAGAACGCTAGTCAAGAAACAAAACAAAGAAACTATGCTATTTAAATATTGAATCGGAGATACCGTTCGCTGTTTCAAGACGTCTAACTAATTTGCAAATGAAATACCAGTAACAAAATTCTCAACATACTTGTAAATAAAGAGTACACCATATCCCTCATGTTAACAGTTGCAAAGTGAATAGTTTCAGGCTATAATCAATTGAAAAGTTTTGATAGTTGCTAATACGGCGCATATGAGCATTTACCTGTATTCATCATTGCTGACAATGTTATCACAGACAAAAATCGAAAGCAAGGATAGGAGTAGACGGCGATCTTTGTCATCTGTAACTCGCCCACCATAATTACACTCTCCAAAGAGGTAGCATAAGGCTTCTAGTGGTAGTTCTTCGTATTCGTTCAAAAACATCTGTAAAATAAAACGAAGGCCTTTTAAATTTTGTACAAAACACTTTTGCACAGTTAATTGTTTATCAATCTATTGCCGTTATGGTGTGTTCATTGGAGCCATAAAGTAATATGGTCATCATAAGAACAAGAGTTTGTGTCTAGATTGACGGTCAGTCCTATTACTGCCCAGAGAGTTCTCGCACTGCATCTATAGCATATAATGGTCTCAGTAAGGGGCCTGTTAAATGGATACATTTTGGCTAGCCTGCGCTCTTTAGCTGAAAAGAACAGAATGGCTACATTAAAATGCCTGACAAAGAGGCTTCTTTCAATTAGAATTTTCTATGACCTGCAAGTCTAACCAAAGTGACTAATTCGTGATGTAAATTGACTTAATAACCCGAATAAAAGTCAAAACAACTATTTATCATTAGTATAATACACTCCATAACAAAAATCAGTGTAACATGATGTAGCTGAGAAGGAGAGATCAAAACTGTAATGTAATTCCTGTCAATGATGTAGAACTCTTTACGGAGACGGTACCATGGATCGAGCATCTTCCGTCTCAAAGTGAGGTTAGTCGTTGAGAGCCACTTCAGTTCCCACCAAACAAAGCTTATAAACAATGTTACGTAACATGGTGGACGTTCCAGCGCTAATTCAACTTATGGAGACTAGTATTCGTGACCACACTATTTCGCTGTTGGAAACTACGGGCAAGTCGATCCAGTCTTTTTTAGAGATCTGTGGTCTATCGGACTGTTAAACATCCTAAATGTAGGTATTCTGTTTGCGACATGTGCTCCTTTACACATAAAATTAACATTCTAGGATGGTCTTCCTTCTTCATCCGTCCATAATGGTTGTAAGCTTGGTCGATCCAAAGGTCTTATTTAAAGGCATGTTGCAGGTGGATGTCCTACTACCTAATCTACCTGTGACCATGATTGTAGCAATATCTTTTAAAACATTTTTAAAATATGAAAATGCCACTCAGAAGTATAGTGTATACGATGAAAGATACAAATAGTGAAACACAAAAATGACCACGTGTCTACGTCCAAGAACATTTCATCCACATCGAACATGATTTTCTTCAACCTTTCCTAATTCACTGACCATTTACCAGTTCAATGATTGTGATCTTCACTAACACGTCATCTTCTTATCGTTGTCATGATTGACTATCTACTTCTTTATATTCTTTTTTTATTATATTAAAATGTTTCACTATCCCTTGTATCCCTATTTGTAGACACATGTATCACTTTAATATCGTAGACCTACCTGCAGTTGTCTCATACTTATTCTAAGATCAGACTCGTTGAACTCGTATGGAATGTTCCATCCCAGTGCACCAAATTTCCTCCGCTCTTGAACAATGGCGTGGAAGAAGCATAACCCAAATAACATCTTTTGCCATTCTGAAGGCTGGAAGAGAATACAAAACAGAACACGTTTTCAAGCGTCAGTGTTTTCTAGCGTGATTTAAGAAAGAAGTATAGTATGAGTTCTGTTGTATTAGAGTTGTCAAAGGGTACTATTAATACTTTATCCACTTTGAATCAAGTAGTTATTGCTTAGTCACTGTCTTCTCACCTAGCCTCGTCTAGTCTCGCAAATGTATGGATGAACATGAATATATATTGCCTATATATATATTATTATTATTATTATTATTATTATTATTACATCATGTTCTCAGCAATTGTTCCTCCGCTGCAACAGATGGGCGATATCTATGGAGACACAATAAAGTTTTGAAAACCATAGCTAATCACCTCACTTCTGCAGTCAAGGGGAGCCTTCAATTATTTGTTGACCTTCCTGGCTACAAAAATCCAGGAGAACTATTTACATCCCTGAGGCCAGATATCACTTTGCTTCGAGACAATACTATGATTGTGATAGAGTTAACCGTCTGCTTTGAAACTAACCTAGAAAATTCGCGAGATTACAAAATCAAGAAATACAAGGATCTCCGACATGATTTGATTGATACCAATAAAACCACAGATCCCTTGGAAGGCCCAAGTTCACATATATACAACTCAATAAACATGAAATGCGTACGGCGCTGGCGGGGATCAAACGCAGTATCTTTTACACCGAGTAATCCTGCGTTCGACCGCCTCCAGCGCCGTATGCACATTATTTAGTGAGTTCTATACTATGTATTTCATGACTACTAGTGTGTCTGCCTAGGTAAGTACATATATCTCGGTATATTTAATATCATAACGGATAAAACCATAGCTAAAACTATACAACAAACATAAAGCTTGGTGTGCTTCGCAACTTTTGGAAAATTACGATTCCTTTTTCTGGCCTGACGAAGGAATGATAATTCTGAAAGCTTGAGAAATCAATTTTTTCAATATAGTTTTAGCTTATAATTTTATATGCGTACTAAAACTTTAAACAGACAAAAACATGGTTAAAAACATTAGAACAATAAAATCACGGCAGTTTGCTCTTGAAAGTTTTTTCTCTTCGTCAGGCTACAGTATGCCAAACATGGCTAGTCCTTATATGTAATTAAACAAAGCAGACAGTTGGTATTGCATGCAACTAAACAATGATAACGGTTGGAATTACATTCTTGTGTTTCGAAAGTAAAATATATCTTTCAAATATAATATTCCTATAAATTTCCTAAAATTTGGCATTTAAACATGAAAAATAGTATTGTCAAGTAAAGCAAAATTTATGTCATACTTAGAACCCTACAAAAAAAAAGCCCATAGCAATAAAAATGACTGTATTTTACCTCAGGAATGTGGAGCTATGGGTTGACTCAAGTGTTATTTGACGTATGAATTTCATTAGGAAGGGAGAGCGGTTGACAGTTCTACTACTAGAATTTTCAGCTTTCTGATGAACGTCGGAGGGTAGGAGGAGAAACCTAAGGTAATTGCAGCAATTTGCTTTTTCTTCCTGCAGGTGCATATTAGAATGTATCTGGTTGTAGATGTTATAACGAAAAGTATGATTAGTTGAAAGACTACTACAGACGTTTTTCAAACTCTAAGCAGAGCATAAATTTTCCTTCAGGTTCTTGCTATCTCAACCCAACATCCCATGATGAAATCCTTAATTTTCCAGTTAAGTGCATGTGGATAAGAGGAGAAAGGCAGAACATGGATGACCTATGTTATGCATTTTCTATCCACCATTATTTCCTAATTCACAACTTCTAGATCTTCAATTTGAAGCAAACCATATCTGTTTACCTTATTACAAGCTTCAAAGAACGATGGATCCGAAATAGGATCGTTCATATATGATCGCATCAAGTTAGCACGTAGTCCTTTGGGTGGCTCATTGGTCATCTTAACACCTAAAAGGAATATCAAACGAATATCAAAACGCTATATAACATACATTTTAAATTTCAAATGAAGCATTCACACTTGTTATCTATTAGAATTCCGCATTTCTTTCAATTCATTCCGTCCCAATGTATGCTCCATGTTTTCCACTACATTACAATCTGCGCAACATTTGTTACAACAGAGAACACCATTTCCTGCTAATCTTCAACACTTAACTTTCATTGTCCTTTTATCTGAACTTCAGAGTTTGGAATGCATACTTATGGCTGTCGAATCCAGCAATACGCACTCTGGACTGCATACATTTTTACACTTCAGAAACTTTGCAAAGAGCACATGTGCCATGAATTTGCTAACTTAAGGGTTCAAAGAAACAAGGTCACAAATATTTAGAAGTAAGGATTACAAACAAACACAACGTATAGACGTACAAGCTGCAGTTATATACGAATGTCTTACAGAAGAGTTGGAGGAGGACATTGGAGGAGGACATGGGGCAGGTTGGAGCCACAAAGGATGACGCTTTGGACAGAGTCAGATGGAGAAGCCTCATAACCCGTCGAACCCCATAAGGGAAAACAAGACGTTAAACGGAGAAAGTAAAGTAACTAAGTACCCTGCAGACCATAACTTTTTGAATCAGGACACTCAATGACTCTGAAACGCATCTTTGAATGAAGTAATCTTACTTCAATTGTCGACTAGCACTGAACAGTTCAAGAATCATTATTGTTCCCTTGAAAACGATTTACATTCAGGATTCCTCAATTTTATATCGGATGAAAAACCTTGTAGAGCCTCCCTAAACCCTTTTACTCATAGCTCTTTGACTAGTTAATGAAACATAGTATGACGTCTGTATTGAATTTTGAACCACTTGAAGCTTTCCTAGCTAGTTGCTTTTTGGATTGTGCACCTTGCGAAATGGCTCCTAACCATTTTTTAGAATTATCCCAACCAAACTAAATTTTTTATTCAAAGATGAAGGATTTCATGTCCGATTGTCCGTTCGTTGCCCTATGTTTGGCAAAGCAAATCATATCTCTGTGTATGTCTGGAGTTATTATAATTTCTATTTTGTATCAGTTACTATTGATAAAACAAATTTGAGCAAATAGCAAAATTTATGGTGTCATGGACTGCATGGACCCATTTGAAATACCCTTAGCATATATCATAAGGTGTGTGGCCAAAAGACCACACAAGGCACCATGGTAAACAAACGTCAAAACTCCACGAAAAATCTGGATTAACGTGTGTAACCCTTCCAAGCACCGCATAGCTAACAACCTTAAATTGAAAAAAAACCCCTGAGTCATCGCAATCAAGCGATCTTCTATTATACACTCATACTTACACTCAATACTTATCTAAAACGTACCATCTAATTTGTATGCTGCCGACTACAGCTACTAGGCAAAATAATTTACTTTATCTAACAAAATTTTGTGATGACTATCTATAGCTATCCAAGAAGTTAGAAGCTACAGTGACTTGAAAAATATATTGAGTGCCAGGTAAGGTCTGTGCATAATAGTAGTTTGGTTTGATAATTTTATACAAATACACTGTGCAGATTACATCTATGAACCCCATCCCATGTCTATTTACTTCAGTCCCCGCTCTTTAAGAAATATTGACGGTAGGTTTGCAGACAGTGTGCACACTTCATGGCACTCCTTTGCGTGTGGTATTGTCTCTAAGTGAAGTAAAAACCCATTCCACTCAGAAAGGACATGCCAATACAGTTATCGCGAAATTGTTCCAGACAGGAGTGCAAGGACTTCATTTTGTTTGGTGATGATAATACTGTGACTGACTACCAGTCTATTCCACTGGCCATTAACACTGATTTGTAGCACATTGTTGCAGTCTCTAATCTGATAGGACTCTGATGGGCTGTTAGGATTAGAACAGGATTAGATCAGGATCAGATCAGGATTAGACAGCTCAGATAGGGATATCGGTGAGTCCCTGCTTCGAAGACTAGGATGGTAATAGTCACCGTAAAATGCGACTGATGATAAACCACATCGATAAAACAGTAACTTACTGGGGCACATGTGTAAAATCCTACAAATAGTCGGTATCACTATTTACACACTCTTTAATAATGCGGAGCCCTAGCTCAATACTTAGTGCGTTTAAAAACTACGCTGTAGACTAAATACACCCCACCGCATAACATGTTTCAATAAAGCCGACCCCTTCAAATTTCCTCAATAAACAGTTTAAGTTTTACTCTAAAAGAATTGATTTTCTGAAAATACTCTTATTCTTACTTAAAATTCTTGCCATTTTCTGTAATCTTAAATGCTAATTAACAGCGAGTTCTTCATGATCAGGGAGTCAACACAGTTTTGCAACTCCTGTCTTAAAAAACTTCTACTGCAAAATTTTCTAAAACATGATGTTCGCTTGGCACATACGTATGAAATCAAGCATTGAAATCCATTTTGCGTCTGATGTCTTGAGTGCGCGTGGGGCGTTCATGGGAAAACCTGAACATCTTTATCTTTACAATAGCTCAAAGGAGCTCCTAAAGAGATAATGATATCCTGCATCTTCGCACAACATCTTCGCAACAATATCTGCGAGATACAACAAGACGAATTCGGAAAACCCGTTAACCAGTACTTAGTCTGAGATCAAAACTAGAATTGCCAGACGAGCCTAGAATGACAAAACCTCTGAGGTTATTTTGTCAGTTAATAACTGATATTGCCATTAGCTAGTTATATTAAAACTAATAATCCCATGATAAAAAATTGCATATATCTATGTACAGGTGAAATGAAGCAAAAATGTTTCAGTTACTTCTTCAATTTTTCAGAACGAAGGTTTTTCGTGGCCAGAGGTTTTCTTTTGAAACTCTCCGTGTACTTTTCTTTAATAGGTGCCTTTCTTTCTTTTATCTCTTTTTCGCAAAGGCTAAGTCGCGATGAAGCTCTTGATCTTGTCATGGGCAACCTAGGACGATCTACTTTTTTGTTTGAATCAAAATCAATCTGAAAAGCGCAATTCTGTCGAGGTGGTGGAGCATCTTGGCGATTTTCTTTGTTGCTATCTGAACGAAAGTTCGATTCCTTCGACTTCTTGCTATTAAGTTGAGTATCGGATTTGGAGCTCTTGTAAGACATTTCAACAGTATCCTTTTGCCTCTTACCTACCGTGGCGGATAGTTCCGTGGCTGAGCTCCGCTTTCTTGACATCAAAGATGAGTCTAAGTTACCTTTGACCTTTGTTTCAGTTACGCCCTTGGAGGGCGAAGCAACGCATAACTCCATAGGGTAACTTGATTTTAAGTGTGGCAAGCAAAGAGTATTTCTCCGTTGCAGCTCGGTCAATCGATCCGCGTCGTCTTTCTTGGTATCTCTGTTCAATTTCGACAGCAAACTCCAGTCGTAATCATCAGGTTCCTCTTCCACATGCAGAGCAGCCAACGGGAAAGTTGGGGCCAATAATGACGTCCGTCTACCACGGTCCGGAGCACGGTTCTCCAGGTAACGCAGGCTTCGGGAATTGGCGTTCGCTTCTTGTAGCATTAAAGATCGTCGACGATTTTCTCGGCACGGTTTTACAAACAGGGCGTCGTCTCTTCTCAGTGAATGCTTTTGAACCCCTTCATGACTCCTTACTGACTCGATTGTGGAATTAAACAAATCGTCACCAGAGACCACAGCCGAATCTATTGACTGAGCATCAAATTCTTGGTTTACACTTTTCTCCTCATGGTACTCTCTAAACGAATTAAGGGTTTCCCTTGTGACTCGATGACTGGTTTCCTTCGACTTTCCTACGTCAGGATGGAGTTTGTTTCCACTCGAAGTACGTTGCATCTCTTTTCTGACACTGTCTATTTCTTTCACAACTTTTTCTTTTGCTTCTTTCTCCTTTTGCACTTCTTCTTGTAGACCGGATATAGCTTTACGAGCAGCTTCTAATTGAGACTCTAACTGGACAATCTGATTCCCCTGTCGTCTGTTTAACATCATCTCCTCTTCATATCGTTCATCTAACTTTTTTATCAATTCAAAATTCTCTACACGTGACTCATCATGTCTTCTCTGGTCCTCGATCATCTGTTTCTTTTCCTCTTGCAGTTTTGTGACTGCCTGTGATCTCACCTCGACGGTCCGCACGACATCCTGCAAAAGATTGATAAGTAAGGTATTTAACGAATTAGTACTTCCTGTCTGGCTGTTCTCTGTTCTCATGCTTCTCGCACTAGCCCTAACATCCCAAAACATCGTCCTAATAAAAGGTTGTCAAGGTGAAATACCAGATACGGATCTGGAACTTAAACAATACACGATGTCGATCGCAAACATGAAATTCATGGCAAAACTGTGCTACACCGTTAAACCGTCGATTAATACATCGCGCTGAGTTAGGACGTTTTGTTGGCTAAGCCCTGCATACTGATTGCCATTTCTGGATGTGGCCTTCTCGTTAGTGATGAAGTGATCGAATTCAAAGTATATTCAAAAATAGGATACCCAAAGAGCTGAGAGACGTTGATGAGTGGCATTAGTCGTTTAGTGTTAACTCGAAGGGTAACAAGGTGCAAAATATTCCATAACTGAACAGTTGTAGGAAAGAATTTGTCTTACACCCAACTGGGGTGGGGGAGTCTAGCAAAATCTGCTCAGCACACAAATTTTTAAAGGAGGCAGTCAATGTTCTTGGACTTAAAAGAGGAAATGGCGTGTTAAATGTATACATTACTTACGACTCAAGACTCGTCGTTTAAGTAACCTTTCACTATTGCTTTCTGGATTTTGATACTGATCAAGTGCTAATGGCATATCAACACTACAGCGACATTTACCATGTACTCTCTTTTTTTATACGCATACGGGTAAATTGGTCATAAGCTCAATAAGATTTTCCCAATTTGAGCCTGAAAGTATGCTTAACTTCAAAACCCATTTCATGGTCTGATATTGCGTTTCATATGAACACTGCAATGGTCTTTTTAAATGTTTGAATTTGAACAGTGATCATATAGTTCCAACACAAGAGGATGAAACTTAACTTCTTGATGAAAATGAGGAGATTGACGAGGATGCAAACGTTTTCGAACTATTAGATACATTGCTAATGGCTTGAATGACTTTCAGATTTTACCTGTCTTGCTAGCTCCTGGACTGAGTTAAACAT
>JAAAKL020006662.1:0-17752 GCA_010016065.2 Carybdea cf. marsupialis auct. non (Linnaeus, 1758) | reverse complement strand
ACTTTGAGGTGAAAATCTGAGCGTGCCCTGTGTACAACACTGAACCAGCTACTATTATATGCCGCGGCGCACGTTGGCTTGAACAACTAATGTTCACCTATCGCAGAGCTATTTGCGTTGCTGTTGTTCTTCTCCCTGCATGCCTGACGCGTAGCTGATTTGTCCCTGACGACAGCCGGGACGTGCTGCTGTATCCTATGCATAAGTCACGATTCTGTAACACGCGGTTGCCCAAGAACCTTTATTGTAACGGCGGGTAAAACAGGGAACACAAGGTGGGTGTCCTGGAGCCTCCCTTAAACATATTTACTACGATTATTTGAAGTTGAAGATTCTTCTGGTTACTTACTCTGAAGTAACTATACACTGAAATTTGAATATTGTCAGTTGTTTTTTACAGGAAGTGCTCGTCAGAAAAATGTCAGCTTTGCAGTCATATGATTTTTATTGTAAGAGTGACAGATTTCATAACGTAATCTTCCCCCCTCTCCTGTAAAATTTACTCTTGGTACGGTCTCGCATGAGAGTTAAAACCATATATTGTCTATCAATAATCTTGTAGAGAAATATGATGAAACCAAGGTAGCTAGGGGATGTTATTTAACTCTGTCCACATTTTCTGCTTCTTCGTGTATTGTAAAGCTTCCAGAAGTATTGAAAAATATCCACTCATATTGCTGTTGGTGCAGCAGGTTGCGCTTTCGCACTGCTCGTCACCTCTCTTCTGAGATCTTCATCTTCCACAGGGCGCATTAAAGTTATTTTTGTGACCCAGGATTAAATGGCGCCTTCAAATAAAATTGATAATAACACAATAATAATATGCTCTTATATAGAAATTAGAAGTCCTGAAATTAGAATAAAAACTGTTAAAAACTTTAAAAACTGTCAATGAAAGATAAACTTTGGTTATAAACACGTAAAATTTCAATACGTTTTGATAAAAAAAAGAGATTTAAGACGCCTTTTGATAATCTTCAATTGGGGGCAGTTGGTCCCAGATCTGGCTTGGTAAGAAGTTTCATAGTTCTGCTGCACTACCACTAAATTATCACTATTCTTGCATTGTAACTCGGTAACTTTGAAGCAAAATAACAGGAGTGAGTTCTTTTAACATAGCCTATAAGCACAAGGGCCCAGGTTCTAATCTAAACACTTCCAGCCGAATCTTCTCATGTCCAATTTCCTTTTTGTCCCTCAAATAAACCGCCATGTCCCCTCATCCAATGGTTTCTTTCATTAGCTCAGACTTCCCTTCGAGGGAGAGGGGGACTTTGAAAGTAAATTACCGAATGTATTATTCGTGAGGTGACCAAAGAAAATTATTTATCAGGGGGTCACTTTGAGACCACAATCTCTAAATATGGGTAACATTGGTCCATTTTATATTGATGACGGGGGATAAATGGAGAAGGCAATTCACAAATCAGGGTCCCTCAAGGCGGATGATTTGGGCAGGTAATATTCTTTTCAGGTAGCAACTTTCTTCTCACTAACTACAAGTCATATCACCATGGATGCATTTGGTTTTGATGCCAGAATGTGCCAACGGGGGTTGATACACTTTAATTTTGTGTAGTAACGTATTTAGCATGTCATTTCAAACTCTCTCTTTATACTGATTTTGGACCTATCGATTCGTCTGCCGGTAAACGCTTCAAATTTAAGTCACATGACGTAAAAAGGATGCTTTACCCAATGACGTAAATCTGCATATCGATGTCCAACAGTCCAACAGGTTTTTTCCATCTGTCTAGCAGGTTTTGGAGCTTATCTAGCGACTGGAAATAATGAATAATGTGACTGGTTCCCGTCGCTCGATTTGGGAACGCAAAACGTTGCTATTGAGTGGCTCCCAGTGCCAAATCCAGGCGTTGACCACTGATCTCTAAAAAACACTGGATCGAGCATCTTCCGTCTGAAAGTGAGGTCAGTCGTTGAAAACAATGTTACGAAACATGGTGGACTTTCCCGCCTATCCTAACTGATGGGGGTCAGTACTGGTGACTACACTTTTTCGTAGTTGGAAAGAATGGGAAGCTCGATCCAGTCTTTTTTAGAGATCAGTGGCGATGAGACGTATTCTTCATTTTTATTAACTATTAAACATGTCAGTTTGTATTCTCTTTTATATCTGTAGATAGTGATTGACATGAAGAACAAGCTAAACAAGGCAGGGATTACATTGGTGACCATGGCGGGATTTGGAAAGCATAATAACAAAACATTGATAGCACAACTGGACCGGCTGCTGGTAATGTAATATCGTAGGATTACATGTTTAAAATAGTAATTGGTTCCGGGCACAAGAATTTGGATCCTGCAATATATGAAAATTTCTACAGACAAATTCTTAGCCAAGAGCTCACTATAGAAGTCTCATGTTAATCCAGTTGATGGTTGCAAAATTTAAGGGATAAAGTGTTGTCAGAGCTCATAATGAAAAGTTATATTTGCTTATATGCAATCTCTTCTCATTGCTATATGTTTGTACATTACAAATTATAAATGTCATAAATAAATAAATAAATAAACATAAACAAATAAACAACTAAATAAATAAATAAACAATTACATAAACAAATAAATAAACAAATAAATAAATAAATATGGAGATTATGGGTCAAAGATCAACAAGATGCTATGTGGTTATACATGGGTTGAAATAGGAGCAGGATTAGATGCATGCCACTAAATATATATACTGTCTTTTAAGACACCATAGTCCTGGCAACGACACTGAATCACGCTGCTTATAACAAACATGGTAGCTGCTGCAAGATAAATCACTCTGGAATTTTCAACAAAACCACAGGAGGATTTGACGCAATAAATAATTCTTCAAGAGAATAAGACGACTTTCTTTCACTCACAATTCTGTAAATGCTCTCAGGTGTTTTCGAAAGTATTTCATCGGGAAAGCTTGATGTTCCATTAGTTGAAGACCAGTCTAACAGTAATGAAATAGAAAATATAAAATTGGCAATCGTAGTACGAGAAGTGGCACTTGGCATGTGGTAGCGAGGCAACAAAATATGTGCGCTGTTGAATTCTTTGACGCTGAATTCATTCACTTCTTTCTGGCGTAATTGCAACTCACTTCACAGTCAGCTTTGACTGCTTTGCATCCAGCCTAAGTCATTATCTCAAACAAAATACTTTCTGCAATCGACACATCAACGCAGACTAGTGTTTGCAGGGCATTGAATGAATCACAAACGTATCTAAAAATATTTTCGTTAGCTATTGATGATGTTCTGGAGATGTGGTTGTCGGAATGAAACACTCAAGAGCCTAAATTTTGTCTCGGAGCTTTCAAACTTTATACTGGATCACGATTGCAGAGAGAATGTTATATTGTTACCACTAAGATTAGGATTGTAATAAGTAACGAATTGTTACATTTTCCGCTGCTGACTTCCAATGTTCAGCTGCTTGGATTACAACATTTTGGGAGTGCTCGAATCAGTGGAATATAACTACATATTCATAAAGGAAGGAAGTTGATTTAGTTTCAAGAAAACATGTAAACACTGAAAAAAGAATTTGAGCACTCACTTCACCGACATCATTGATGACGTGTCTTTTAAGAAGCTGAAACGTACAGAATTGCAACATTGCACTGCCTTTAAACTGCTCGAATATTAAGTGCTAATCTATAATACCTGTGGGTAATCCGAATTTATTCACCAATTAAGTAAGGATCCCACCGAATTCACTGCATGTCTGTACATTCGCTGACACGCCCTGACAGGTGCAGCAGCGATTCGGTTAACAGACAAATAAGAAAGGTTTATCTAAATACTTTCATTTTAACTCCCCTGTGAAGCGTTTTTAACATATATTATCATATTTTCACACACATTATCATATTTCCACATATATTATCATATTTTCACCCTGTATTGTTATGTATGTAAGAATGTCCAGTTACTGTAGCTTTAAAATTTGATGATGATTATATGCGAGCAAGTGTTTGTCAGCATTGAAGAAAACTAGTATTTAAACAGTAGTCTTGCTGTGTGTAGTGTTCATGGATTGCTTAATCAACAGTTTAACACCTTAAGAAAAAGCTTTAGGAAGCCAAGATTGTTTAGCAACTAACAAAATGTATCTGACATGAGCAGGTTTTCGTTGGATGGACGGTATTTCCGTTTCCTCTTTGTACTTCGCTATCTTTCAATGCTTAATCTTGCTAAGCAGAAGCAAGTCGACGCTTGAAATTGTGACTGGGTAACGCAAAAAAAGATGAGAAAGGAGTTAGTTCGTGGATGGCAACAGCAGTATCAGCGGTATTACCTGGGCACTCGTGGTAGAGCGATTCACGAGTTAGACGCATGATCCGGTGTTGGTTAGGTTGATGCTCGTTTAGAATTGCCAGTACTGTGAACTTTCAAAATGATCACATTGATGTGCAATGGGGAAAGGCACTTT
This sequence comes from Carybdea cf. marsupialis auct. non (Linnaeus, 1758), assembly GCA_010016065.2. NCBI lineage: Eukaryota > Metazoa > Cnidaria > Cubozoa > Carybdeida > Carybdeidae > Carybdea > Carybdea cf. marsupialis auct. non (Linnaeus, 1758). The sequence goes on along the minus strand of JAAAKL020006662.1, from coordinate 13,318 downwards.
ACTCTACACCTCCCCCCCCAGACTCTCTATAGCTCTCAAGCTTTATTTTCATGTTACGATTCGTTGGATCGATCTAGTTTATCAGGTTCTGTGACATGTTTTACAATTTTGGAGCACACAGGTTTCGGATTTCAGACAAACAACGTCGTTTGCAAGCTGAATGGGACAAACTACTTCAGTAGGTGAAATACGAAATAGCCTAGGTCCTAGGGGCTTCATTCACCTGGAAGATATTATAGCCTCCATGGGAAATTGCATAGTCATTACGTAGCTGGTTAGATTGTCATCGAAACTTGCAACAGTGTAGGGGCCTACTACATTTGCAAATTAAACGCACAAAGTTATCCTTTGAAATGGCTACACATTCAAAGCCATGGAGTTCAGCAATGGAGTTTCTGCTTCGGTGAAAGCCGTCATTTGCATCACGACTTTCTGACGGCCATGATTAAACTTTTGAGGTACAGTCACGGTATCAAAAATGTCATAGATTGTATAAAATAGGCCTGATTTGTGGTCGCGACATCGGGTGCCTGGAAAATAGTCTTAACGTCATACCGACTTCGTATCGGCCCGATAAATCATAACTTGTAGATCAGCCAGATTAGTCTGGTTTCAAGACAGAAAAATGTTGTAACGAAAGAAGAAGCAATGCAATGTAAGCGGAGACTGTGGGTTCAAGGAGGTCACCACCCGAATTTCGTGAAGATCCATCAAGAAATGGAGGAGTAGAAGTAGAACATACAAGCATATACGCATATACACATACATAGATACTCCCTTTTATTGTTGTAGGCGTATGAGAGAAAAAATATGCTCTTTAGGACAGGGCGTTGCAATTAACAGTGAGGCGACTCACCTACAAGTCATTAAAAGGGGGTCATTATATGTGAACCGGTATGTCGGCAGGCAAATACAGGTGACAGAAAGGAGAAAAGCGACCCTTGAAGAGTTTGTACTCTTGTGCTAAAGGGAAACTTAAAGGCCGCGGTTTCTGTCGGTTACACCAAATTTTAAAGTAATGTTAAACGGTTGTTAGCTCCGCTAATTGCAAGGGAGGTTGTGAAACATCGTTCTAATATCATCTACGAAGATGGATATAGAAATCTTTAGAAAACTCATATCATCATGTTAGTTTGCTTAGGTTTGTACTAAACTTCCGACGACGCGGCATAGTTACTGCCAGATGGAACAGCGTAGGAAAGACACGTGTAAATTCTCAACGGACGAGAGTTGACCTACGCTTTTATCGAGCCCAAAATGAAATACTGTTATTTTGCTTCCCTCCTTTTTGTTAAAAATATGTTGCCCAGGCCACTGTCAAACTATTGAAAAGAAGTACATGGAAATTTCAACTCCGTTTCAGGATTTGAAAATAATGTTTTAGACATAAGCACGTTAAGTGTAAGTCTATTCTGGTTTCTCTCTAACTCTATCGTCATCATCGTCATCATCATCATCATTATGGTCATGATGATGATCATCACAATCACCATTATCTTGCCTCGTCGTGTCACTGCAGGCAGATGACCTCCACGTCCTTCTTCACAATTGGCGGTGCTGAGACGCTTGCATCCTCCTAGAGCCTCATATCTCCTCTATCAGATCTCTTCACCTACTTATGGCGTCTTTCTTGTCTAGCTATCCATTCGGTAATTTTTCTAGCTCAGATGGAATACTTCATTCATTCAAAGTATCCCAATCACTCTCCTTTCATGCACTTCACTTTTCCAATGATGTCCATCACTTTCGTCTCGTGACTTGTGATCTCAATTCTTATCCTATCACTTCTAGTCATATTTCTCATTCATCTCTTCATACTGAGTTTACCATCAACAGCTTTCTCTCGCCAAACATATTCTCTCTTGCCTATAGGTAAAAAATTGTTTAGAAAGCCTACACAGAGTTGCTTCTCAATGTATTCGTATTTTGTCTTCCAGGAACTGAAAGTTCGTATTATCATTGGAAACTTTGCAGAATATGCCCTGAGAACTCTGTTTTGCCAGGTAAGAATAAAAAAAAATCCTTTAATAGTGTCTACTAACGGTAACATAGAACTGTAGAGGAATTCTCAAGAGTAATAAGCAGGAAGGGTAACTGACAAATGAGAATCATTGGTTAGTGGCATTGAAATGCTGAACTTTTTCAAGTGAGGTCATGGTAAAGTGATATTCGCATTCAACAAACCTTAGAGTCATATTTTCAATGCATAAATAATAGCCGTGAAAAGGCTGAGATGTATGTACGAGGAACTTCAGCTTATAGCGTCGTTTTATGTAAGCTAATAAACAGCTGTTGATTAAGCTTTGCTAAATCTTAAGCCAGTCTGTGTTATGTTTCACATATTCTAATTTGGTTCAAAATACGACACATAAAGAAACTTGAAGCTGGTACTCCGCTCCTGTTTCATTGCAAGTGTTAAAGCCCCTTGTCTGCCATTACACTTTCAACTCATCTAGCGACGTTAAGAAGCCACGTCAAATATATATAAGAATAGTATATCAACTGTGACCCAACACTTTATCTGATAAAGATTTTCTTTCACCACAAAACTTGTGATGTGGAGGCTAACATATCTGACCTCCATTTATTCTTTGCAAAGCTGCCATCACGAAACCTAAACAAAGCCACTCATTATCGTCCCCAGAAGAGTTGAGCGTACTTCCTAAATGAAGTCAGGGACACGTTTTGTAAGAAATGAGCCATTGATATATGCATAGGCGATGGATTTTTTTATCTCATTTTTATATTTTTAAACTGCACGAAATAGCGAATTCATTTTAAACTTAAGAGCTTTTTTGTCTTACTCTCCTCAGAGTATAAAATCGCCTGAATATCAATTGAAAAGGAAATCATTGAACCTTTTCAAAACAGCCAATCAGAACTCTGTCTGCCAGATTGGTATTTTTTTACCAATCAGTGTACGTGAAGCTTAACTAGTGTGGCCAAGTAATGTGACTCTACCATAGGGAAGCACTTGCTTGAAAACCCAGATTGTACCAAAATGTATACGGATGACCGCTTCCGTATAATTGGTAAGGCTAGATCTATTTTTCACTTTGCTGATCTAGAATCTACCCACATCAAGGTAAGAAACCCGTTGCTTTGTAAGCAAAATAAATGTGTCTCCTCGTTGGGCCTTTTTCAGTTAACCATTTAGCTTCAAGGACACTGATTGGTCAAAACAACACCAATATGGCATGCAGATATCTGATTGGCTATTTTGAAAACACTGTTGCGTAAAAATTTCATTGATCCCCTTTTTAATTAACATTCGACCATTTTGTACTATGAGAAGTGTCAGACGAAAAAGGTTTTAAATATAAAATGAATTCGCTGTTTCGTGCAGTTTTATAATTCTGTATCATCAACAAACTAATATATACTACATACTATTCACTTACAAGATTTGTTTTGTTGTGATAGTATCTTATTATTTCATCCTTTATTTATTTACTAAAAGATTTACTGATTCATGCATCTTCCCATTTAATTCTATGTTTATGTTTTAATTTACTCGTTAATTTGTCTTTTTATCCTATTAAGTATTAATTTAGCTAAATATCCAGGGCTATGTGGAATGATATGAAGCCATGGCTCACAAAACAAAGGATTAATGCCCTGGCCCTCAGATTTCAGATCAATATAAACATGTTAAAATACTGATATAGGACTTTGTTAAGCGTCGTATTTATGACAGTTTCATCTGAAAATGGACTAAGATAATAAACTTCTAAAATATATATATAAAATGTTCTATTCTTATTAGAATCGTATCTTATCATAGAATCTCAAAGTACAGTCTCGAAATCGTGAATATGCACAGTGTAGTTGTAAGATTTATGTGGTCTCCTCTTTGTGCTCTTTCGATGTTTCGTAACAGCCAAAACGCCCTCGGCCCCGAGGAGTATGTTCATCATAATGCAGGGCTCGTAAACTATTAAGGATAGAGTAAACCACAATTGTTGCTGCTGTGGGTCTTAAATTAAACATAAAACCAACAAAAGCAATCGAATTATCTTTCTTATCCGCGAAATATTAATCGGATCCTCGTTAATAGGTGTAACGTACAAAAAATGGATTTGATAAGATGCTAAAATTCTCTTAGGATTCAGGAAGCAATATATCTTACACAGGGAGTGCGAGAACAAAATTTTAATGACTACTGTTGAATTTGATTGGGACTGCTTGCATTAGGTCCTGTACTGATCCGATGGAGACAAATTCGTTTCACTTAAATCTCATAAAATGTTATTTTATCCTTTTTATTCCAAGGTGTACCTTCGGAAACTGGATATCAATAAATTTGTATGGATTCTCTTTGATCGCTACGACCCAACGTGGACTAGAGCTAAGGGCAATGACGTTCCATGTACAACCGAGATGCTGATTGAGGCTTCTGAAGGATTTTTTGGAATAAAAAGGACATTGCTTAGGAAGGATAATGTGATTACTGTTGCAAACATGGTAAGCAGGAGCGAATGTGCTGTAGATTTGGTTAAGAGTAAACGAGAAAGTGATAGGAGATAATAAGTATTGTTTAAATTTGAGTCAATAGACCATACCTGTTGATAGGTACGCCAAAGTTTTTCTTATTACGTTACCAGGCAGTCCTCTATTCAGCTAGTCCTCCATTCGGACAGTCCTCCATTCGGACAGTCCTCCATTCGGACAGTCCTCCATTCGGACAGTCCTCCATTCGGACAGTCCTCCATTTGGACAGTCCTTCATTCGGACAGTCCCCTATTAGGACAATCCTCCATTAGAACATTCTTTCATTCGGACAGACCTCTATTCGGACAGTCCACCATTTGGGTAGTCCTTCACCAAAATGAAAGTTCGTTGACCAATATTATGTGTTGCCACTTTGACCATGGTGAAATCTTACCGACTTACGTAATTTCCGTAAAATTCAAAACACTTCAGTTTAGATTAAGAATAAACGAGAAAGTGATACGAGATAATAAATATTGTTTAAATTTGAGTCAATAGACCATATCTGTTGAGAGGTACGCCAAAGTCTTTCTTATTACGTTACTGGGCAGTCCTCTATTCAGCTAGTCCTCCATTCGGACAGTCCTCCATTTGGACAGTCTTCCATTCGGGCAGTCCTTCATTCGGACAGTCTTTCATTCGAACAGTCCCCTATTAGGACAATCCTCCATTCAGCGTGAACAAATCTCAATACTATCTCCGTAAACCATTTTATTTTCAAATAGAGCATTTTGGTGGAGGTTTTGCCCTCACTCAGCATAATATAATGGACTTGCTTGCATAATTTATTCCATCGAGATTCTGGCCTGAAATGAAATCATACTTGGTACCCATGATGGGGAGGTTTTGAGAAGTACTAGCTTAATTATGCGTAGACATTCACAATGATGAAGACAGTGAAAGAGACTTCGTCTTTAGATGGGATGGACTTTGGAAAGTTGGTAACATTGCTTGGTTTCCCACTGGCTAACTTTGTATCACTATGTAACTTATTGTTAATTCTTTTAAATAACTCATAATCAAAGACTCCCAATTCTCTCTGTTCTCGGGCTTATCAGACAGCGTGGTTCGCTAGAAGAAAAGTCTTGTTCATGGTCCTTCAAAACGATCAAATGCTTGTTCTGTTACAATGGCTCGTCTACAGTTCTAGATATTTAGATCGTGCTCTAGATGGTTGACCTTTTTATTAAGTTCGGTCACTATTTGCTGATGAATGGATGAATTTTAAGTGAATGCGAAGACGCTCATTCGATTTAGTGCATACGACCTCGCTACAAAGATTGTCTAAATATACGTTGTTTTGTCTTAACTCTTTCCCGTATTTATTACCCTTGTAATGATAATTTCAATTTATGAACTGCTATCTCCAAATATATTCTGCATTTTAGACTGCTTCAGAATATCAAGAAGAGTATATCCGACGAAAGTGTAAACTAGGACGTCAAGCTCCTAATTGGACTGTGCCTGCAGTTATATTTGATGGCGCATGGGCAGCCGCGTTAGCTTTAAATCAATCGCTTCCCATGAATTTCAGTCAATTTAACTACGGGCTCTATGATCCCATGGCAGATATCATTAATGGGAACCTAAGGAAACTGTCATTCCAAGGTGTGACAGTAAGTGTCTATTGAAATCTCACTTGTCATTGATTTCTAAGTTTTTGTCTGACAACATTAAGTGTCATTACGTCCTCAACTTTTCATAATTTAGTATCGGTACTATCAAAAATGCAAGATGTAAGCAAATCAAGGATTACTAACGATATATAAATTGCATTAATTGTGATTAAAATACTTTCTTATCGGTGGTTGCACATGTACTAGTTCTAGGCTGTTGTAGATTATCCAAAAAAATTTTTCGACCTGTTGGAATAAAATGTATGAGTTATACCATCACTTACAAACTAATGATTTAACATTTCTGTTTGACAATATCAGAATCAATTTTACGTGTTTTGTTCTCTACGAATGTACATCTTACCTTTTCATCATGCTGTTCATTAAAAAACGTAGGAGTAGACCACATCTCTATAGAATGATTTTTCCTTACATCAAATGACGTGTCAACTCAAGGTGTACAAAAGCGGCTGAGTACATTTCAAGCACTCCACGTTATGCCTCTGAATGCACCACATACCTTCCCTTGTTGCGTCACTATTGACATGTGTCTTCTTAAATTTCAGTGTACATATGGTGTCAATATAGATTATAGGAAGTGCATACCCATTTTTGCTGCGCTTCCCATTTAAGACCATCAGGTAAACAGCATTTCTCTGCTGTCTGAACACTACTTTCGGTCTGATCAGATGCTTCTGCCCACATAATGTGGAATTAAAGTGTGATGTCACGATTTTGAAAATGTTTGAATTATGGGAAAAACACTCAATATTTATGTTGCCTTACTAGTAAGGATGTCAATGGCCAACATGAACATCTGTAGAATAATGAAGATGATGTTTGAAACATCGAAAGCTCAGAACTTTAAAATTTCGAAGGCTTATATTTCCTTTCGTCATGTTCGTCGTTCGTGCTGCTTGTTGGTCTTTGCTATTCATAATGGGAATATGATTTCGCCCTGGTTCTTCGTGTGCTAAAACAATTATTGATTAGGTTGCCTGATTCGAATCCATGCACAATCTATCTACTTAGTTTTCGTTCATTAATACAACCCTTTGCTTTTCTGTCAGGGCCCACAGAAGTTTAACAAAAAAGGTTCACTATTTGGATGTGTGACCATTTCACAACAGCGGAAAGGTACGTATGCTTAAGAGTCTTTAGATAACGTTTTTGACTGTTTTTATAGGAACAACTACAAAATAAGACTACTATCTAAAAAGTGGTAAGTGGAACAGAGAATCATCTGAGCTCTTACAAGCGCAATTGAGAATTATCGATTGCTGGCGCTGATATATTAATTTCAGTCCCTTGTTGGTGACATACTTCCAATTTTTATTTTGTTATGGTGACACACATCGTATTCCAGCACACCTGTTACAGCGTACTTTTGATTTCTCCTGTACATCTTACGAAACCAGAAAGATCACTCCCAGAATAGCAACCAAAAATCTTGCTTTCGCAGTTAGCTTCACTCTGAGTTTGCTCTTATATACGGGGATATAGTCATTCCTTGTTACTCAGGAACCATCTTCTCAATCTCAGTCGATTGACATCAACATCAGACTCTAGTACGTTCATTTGACGGCCAGCCTCTGTATGCATTGTTTCTTGGTATTCAGACAAACCCCCTACAAATACAGTATCATGGCAGGGCTGATTGATTTGATAACATCTGAGAAAATTTTCAAACAAGGACAAGACATATAAGGGGAAATGGTGCAAACTGAAAATTTAAGAGAACTTTATATTGATAAATATAGTACTAACAAAGTCTTATATTTCGCTCATTTAGTAGGGGTTAAATCAAGGAGTAAATCACTCCCAAGAAAACTCGTGCACTCTGCTCCGGTAACTTTCTTGCTTAAACTGAAATTTCTACAACGTCATTAACTGTTGATGAAATTTTGTAAGATTTGGGTAAATGATTTATCCCACAGATAATATGTACAGTCGAATTATAATGTCTTGTAAATCAGTCTTACACAACTCTATAAATTCTCTGACTTTCCATAGAAAATATTTCGAAAGCTTTATGCTTTTCTAGCACTGAAAGACACCTTCCAAAGGCCAACATTAATTCCTCCCCCTGTACATGTATCGTTGTACTTCGCTTTCTCTTGCCTTCCTTGCTCTCTTTCCACTTTCAAGCTGCTTTAGATACTGAATCCTTTAATTTGTTTCCTATTTACAGGGACGTGAATACGCTTGTCATTCCACAACGCTGTATTATCCCATGCACTATGATTTGCAACCCATGTTTTTAACCCCATTACAATTTCCTTAGATTTCAGCACGGCATTTTTGAAGAAAAATACAATTAATTTTCTCTTAAGCTGCAATGGTTTGCCACCTATGAAAAGATAGACCTAAAGAATAAGACACCAAAAGGAAACTAAATTTCAGGCAACGTTTCGTCTATTGCTGACTTCTTCATGTCTATTCGGAATATTACTTTAAACATAAGCAATGGCTGGATAATAGATTGATTTAACCGCGAACTGTAACATAGTACATTCCAACGAGAGTATGACATTGTTGAGGTCCAGTTGAAAAGAGCTGGGAACGAGTATATAACCAAGGGAGGTAGGGACATGGCAATAATGGAGATGGTCTTACATTACATGCAAAAGAGGGTGGGTGGGTTACAGAACATTAGAAAATATGACATGAACAAAACAAATCAACACAGTATTATAATAAAACTCGATATCTAAGAACTAAATAGAATATAATAATATTCAAATAATGAGAATACCAATAAATGAAGAAATAAAGGCTAGTCTTCCGTGTACGTAGAGTCTATTGAAGGACTTTACGGCTAAGTACAGGAGCGATGAGATGGTTACCATTGTTATAAAATAGACTTAGCCATAAACAATTGAACTCACATTTTAAGGACCTTCTCGTTAGATACGTATTTTTGTAATTTTGTTATCATATCATTTGTTATTTCATTTTACAGGTCGCCTTGTTGAAGTAGCGAATTTTTGTGAGGACAGCAAGAAGACAGATTTCTACAATAAATCCTTGCAAAATATCTTTATGGGTAAGTTGAAGTTTCTGTATGATTTTGATGTCATCATTTGATTATGAAATGTTGCAGACAAAGATGAGATGAAAGTTTCACTCCAGAATACGAGCAGTTGGGATTGTTCTTCACAATAAAGTTTGAACAAATTCGTGGTACTAAAGAACTTAAAGAGATAATTAAACAGGCAACTCATTTTGATCAAGAATCTTTTCGCCGATTTTCATCAGTTGATCTACATCAGTAGGGAACTACTGTACAAAGGGACTATTTATACATACAGGGAGACTCTAAATTAACAATATGCGGACGCAGAAGGAAACATAACATGAGATACGCGCGCTAAAACATTGACAACTTAAAAACAAACTTCTTTTGCCTACACAAACTGGGTTGAAAACGTGAAATATACATTGATTCTAAAACAGAAAGATCTTTCTGTCTTCGACAGACTTCTTGATCAAAATGAGTTGCCTGTTTAATTGTATTTTTAACTATTAAGTTTTGTAAAAATAACAAGTTTAATAATATGCTGGAATGGAGCAGTGGTACTTTGCCAAGGGATATATGTTGATCCAATTGACGACATATTTAAACTCTCTAGTTTGCGCATCAGGTCCAATTCCTACGCCGGCTGAAATCGACTTCCAGCCCTACCTCCTTCTTTAGGCTTAAATTCTAGAAAAAATATTCTTTCTGGCACTCGACACCTGTCATAAAAGGCGCTTAATAAGGAATGTCGCTGTCATTCATTAACTTTACGCTTCCTTGTGCATGCTTCACGTGCCATGAATTTGATCTACTGTCTTGTACATTACTCCAATTTCGTTTCGTCAAAGAGTACACTTTGGATGTTAGTTGCGTTAGAACGCTTTTTTTGTCGATAAGACTTGCATCAGTATAAATCTTGTCATCCGTAAAGGTTGCCAAACTGAAACTTTAACAAGTATTCATAGTACTGGAAGAAATTATTTTGACTTGAATATTAGAGTTTTCTCCACCGACTATGCAAGTAGTAAAATAAATTTGGAAATTGATTCTGTGAAGAAATTTTTCAAACCTCTTTTGAAAATATTGCGGGAAGTCAGAAAGTTTAAAAAAGGTTGGGCAATTCGTTCATAAGATATCAAGAACAGTATAGAACTACTGGCCTACTAGTCTCCATGCCTCAAAGTTTAATGGGGCTGATCGTAATAAGAGGCGTGAAAATCTAAAGGATATGATATGGGATTCCATCTTCAGAGAGTAAAAAGAAATAAATTTGGACATTTTGATGTCAGAAAATTCTGTTCTTCTAGATTTTAATTTTGGAATTTTAGGTAAATATTTTATATTTGAAGAAAAATTATGTATTTTCGTCGAATTTAGATTTATTTTTTGTCACTTTGGTCTTCCAACGCTCTTTTTTCTAGGTTTTCATATTTAGCATCTGATTAAGATTTCAGTTGCGGATATTTTATGTTCTTACTTCTTCGCACATTCTTTCGAAACATCGTAAATTTCCTAGTGAAGTAAAATTCCTTTGACTACTAATTGGCCAATTTGGCGCTATAAGAAATTACATTACCATAATCCCAATCATCATTAGTTATTCTTGGTGCCTCTCTTTTTATTCACCAAAGTGAACGAAATGTGACTGAATTAGTACTTCATTTCGTTCTATTTTACAGGTGGTAAGATTCCAAGAGACAGAGTCACCACAATCTATGAAGTCTCCAAATACAGATTGGAATCAACCATCTCACTGTTTACTATGTGTATTCTTGGAATCATGATGACCCTCTCTTTCTTCTACATCAACTTTAAATATAAAAAGGAAAGGTAGTTATATTACATATATATAGCATTACAAGAAGGCCTACGGCGGGTAGAAAGTTTGTGGGTTCAGTATAATAAAAGAGACTAATCATCACGCACTTTGTTTATTTACCCGAACGAGACACTTAATAATCGTCCGGTAGAAAGTTTGTATATGTTTGTTGGATAAGAGGAATAATGTAGATGCACTAATATTTCTTACCCGAAGGTGTATTAAAAAGAAATGAGAATGAAAAAGGAGATTAACCTGCATGGTACCAAAACAAAAAGCAGTTAGTTCATAAAATGACGTCATTTTTATGAATTATAGTAATTAATTTATCAAAAGCTTATTATTAATCGAAATTTTCTCTTGCGTTTCTTAATCAGCATGGTAAGAAATCACTTCATGGAAATTTTCATGATCCTAAGACTTAAAACGGCGGAGCTATATCTAACTTTACGAAATGAGTTAGAGAATTATATGTTAAGATTTAAGTCCCTTTCCCAAGGGACAATCTCAGACACTGGCGTAAAAGGTGATCAGACTGCCCAGTTTCTATTGATTCTGGTTTCAAGAAGCAGACTAGAACTTCAATTTGTGACTTCTTTATTATTGGCTCAACAACCCAACCACTCAAGGATTTATGCACACTCAACAATTTTATGGCTCTTTCATTTGTCCTGCTAGCACCTTCATCTGAGACACTAAAACAGAAATAGTAACTGTAAACGATACCAAAGTTCCTGTCTTTACAAACAAAGAGGCTGTGGTCAAAACCAATGCTATATTTAAATTGCTTGATGACGTTGTAGAGACGATTAATTGCACTTAAAGAAAAAGACGTGTTTAATATAGGTCCCATTTTCTTGTCGTACATACTCTCTGGTGTTTTTGGTGGTCAGACAAGCTCATTACATGCTTTGAATGGTTGCGAAAGCTTCCCTCAGAATGGTACGTTTCTTAAACAAAACTGTCGTGATACAGTATTTCTAATCAATAACGCATAGGAAAGTTATCTAAATTTTGTATCATACAATGTCAGACTGACATAATTTGCAAAATTTAAATTACCAAGTACCATGTATAGTCTGGAAAAGTATATCTAATATATCTCTAAAATTAATCGGATTTCTTTAAATACAGCCCTGTTAAAATATGAATTTTGATATCAAGAAGCTTAATATCATTTGTTCTGAGTTGTACATTTGAAACAGTACTGTCCCTATTTTCTTTCATTGAACAAAGAGAAAAGGCAAATTGCAGTGAAATTAGTTGATGATTCCAATAACCAGAAAAAGGTGTTAACTCCATAGCACTACAAAGTGCGTAGCAAGGTGTGAATTAAAGATGGACCAGAAGCAGCGTTAAGTTACCAAACAAAGCCCTTTCCAAACTGTCGACCTAAATCAGACGAACTAAATATTTACGTCGTCTGTTTAGATCGTCAATGTGGATACGGTGCACGACCTAAGAGACAGCTCAAGTGACTTTGGATGGTGGAAATTTAGCTGATCAGTGTAGCAACGGTGTGTAGACGATCTCCAAGTGATGATCTTTCAGTCGATCTAATTCAGTACACAGAGAGCAAAGAAAGGAGACTTTTTCGCAGAGTAAACGAGTGGAGAATGGAGTCATAAAAACAAAGGATAAACATATAGCGACAGCAATATTTTTCACCTGCACCATCAACTTATGTGTGTTACTAAAATGGTGTTAATTGAGGAAACTGGCTCTTCAATTTAAATGGTCCCGTATCCACGCTTAAATTTAGGTCGACCTAACTTGACTTACTGTGTCCGTTGGACAAACCACATTCGACGATCTAAATCGCTAAATTTTTAGATCGTCTCTATTTCCACACAGATGATCTAAAGCGATGAACTAAAATTTAGGTCCTCTGATATTTAGATCATCTGATATTTAGATCGTCGGTTTAGATCGACAGCGTGGAAACGGTGCATGATAAAGCTCTGAACACTTAAAACGCCAAAAACAAGCCCTCCCTCCCTTAACATGCCATTCAAGAACACAGACGACATAAAAGATAGATTATGAACAGTTTCTAGATCTCAAGGGTCTGATGAAATTTTGTTACACTACAACTTAGTTTGAGCAACTTGACGTCTTTTATTGGAGACGATTTTTCACGAGAAGGGCAAGGCGTAAAGCGTTTTCAATATCATGAATAAGTTACCATAACCAAACTCATCACAATCAATCTTTCGAGGCGAGGGGTAAATCACTCCAAAAAAGGTGTACGAGATTTGTGATTTCATAAGATTTCAACTGATTTCACTTGATTTCACCTGATTTCGCCTGATTTCGCCTGATTTCGCCTGATTTCGCCTGATTTCGCCTGATTTCGCCTGATTTCGCCTGATT
>JAAAKL020006661.1:0-17754 GCA_010016065.2 Carybdea cf. marsupialis auct. non (Linnaeus, 1758) | reverse complement strand
CCCCTCACTTTCAAAAGCGTGTCGGGGGCCCTGGTACAGTAATACTATAGAAAGTAAATATTGCATAATATTTTGATTTACTGATTTCTGAATCTTTTTCTTTTTAGCTTCGACGGGAATATAGACGGATGTTGCATGGCCACTCGCTGCTGTTTGGGAATGACCCTGAGCATTTGGGCTTAGTTCCCCTTAGCGCACCTCGCATCCAATAGAAATAGCCTGGAGCCATCACTAAGAATAGGGCTTGCTTCCATGGGATATACTATAAACAAGGACTGGAAAAAGACTCGTCAAGACATATCTTACTATCGAATTCACTCGTGATAGCTCCCAATAATCTATATCTTTACATTGTGTCAAAAATCTGCTAGAACACTGTTCACTCCACGTCGATCTTGACAGTAAAATAGAAAGTGGTCATCAGTCATCATCTTAGTGCGTCTTCCAACCATCCTCGCCGTTGCACTAAGTCACTTCCATAAGATCTTGCCATTCGCCTCCGTAGTATTTGCTCAACGGTGTATAATACGAGTCTTCGTATCTCATGCTAAAGTTAGCATCTATAAAACCGAGGTAACAAAACCAAACAAATTGAAACTTTCTTTGATAAGACACGAACAAGATCACGTTTGTCTATCTTAGTTGTAAAGGTAACCAACAAAAGTGAGCAAGTTCCCTTTCTAACCACAATGCTCTTCGTCACCTTCCAGATCTAAGGCCCTGCGTTCTCCCCTCAAGCTGCTATGAGGTATTAAAAGAAAAACCCATGATGGTTCACAAACAATGCAGTTGTATAGGTGGCTTTTAGGGAGTGCCCCTCTTCGTCTTTTCTACAACCAATCAAAGCGTCTGAAAGGGGCCCCCCCCCCCCCCCCCCCCAAACATTGCTGGGTGCAGAACTTGTCCGTAAGTAGTCTATGTGGAGACACTGTTTTTAGGCTAAAAGAAAGATGGGCGTAACAGCTTTTCCAAGTAACCGCTTGGACAAGAGGCCTGGGTACTAGTATTTTCTTCGTGTAGTTGTGCTGTTGTGCAGCAAATGGCAGTCGTTGTTATCTGAGTGAATATCGTAAGATTGTAAGAACAGCTCAACATCATGAGGACGTCACCTAATTTTGAGGTGTTAAAGGAACCGAGAGGATTTATAAAGATTATACAAGTGGTAAATTTATTCGAAATTTTGTACCTTTGTGTTTCTGTACTGCAGTTGTTTGTAATTTAGTTTGTGCCCCACCAAAGTACGGTAAGTAGCAGCTTCAACGCTAAGTCATTGAAGGCTTTCCTGCTTCTTCTCCTTAAAACGTTTTGATTCATTTAGCTGATAGTTGCGAGGATTCCCACAACGGTTGGCAAATAGGAAGCTTGCATTGAACCAATATGCAGTACTTGCACTTGTCAGTCTGCATAAATAATCTACTTGATGAGAGGAATGTCTCTTGCACGATCTGAAGTGTCAGAGAAGGAGGAGACAAAAAGCGCTGTAGTCAGCAGAAGTTTTGTTTGAAGTCATATGTTCCAAGTATGACAATGCATTTGGATGCAGATACATTGCGCTCTGCACTAGTTGTGTTTCTGTATTAACAATTCTTTTATCGCACTATTTAACCTGACGTTTTGTATCTAGAACTATGATTTCCGTAAGGGATTGTGGACCTATGCTTAGTTGCTGTACAACAGACATTGTGATTGTGTCAGATCGAAATGTTAAGAACAATAATGAAATACTGCCATACAATTTTCTTACCCATACACATAGCTATTCAAGGTTATCAACATAGTTTCGACCTGTTTGAAACGGCTTGTACCACAAACCATACTGCAACTGATATGCTTTAAAAACAGCTTATTGCAACGCTTAGTTGAAAGAGTTCATTTGTTATTGCGCTTTCTCTTAGAAAAGAATAAGTAGGCTCATTTGATTGGTTATTTATGACTCGTTACAGTTGAACATATCCTCGTCTATGTATGACCTGGGCAGATATTTGCATGCCTTTCCTGATCTATTTGGTCTATTTTGCACACTTCACAAGTTAAAATCATACTAGAATATGAAATAAGTTTCTACAGGGCCAGAATAACTGAAAGTAATAGTTCCATTGTTTGATCTAACAACTAAAAGATATTCTTCAAATCTACATTTTGGGCATGAGCTCAGGTCAGTTGTTTGCCACAATATGTACATTTGCATAATCCATAGCAGGCTTCACAAGTTAAAAGGAGAGTTCTTTTCATCAGAAAGGTTTTAATCCAATATCTAAAAGGTCCAAATTTATGAATGGTATGGGAATGGCAGGTGATAGTTTGTAGTGAAATGTGCACTGTTTTCATTGCTTGTTATCAATCAATCCAAGTAAAAGACTTAACTAGTGTTCTACAATCAAATAAATTTCACTTCTTTAAGTGATAAGGGTAGACCCTACGCGTATTTTTATGCAATGTTTGTCTTATGGTAGTAGCTACCAATATCTTTAAATTTCATGTTTGTTTAAAAGTAATGCTTATCATAGGATGACACTAAATCTTGACTAAAGCTGATCTTGAATGCCCCATGTCACTAGTCATGTTCTTGCAGTCCTGTAAATCTTCAGAGGTGCCCATAGACAAGGTCAAGTGAACATTTACTTGTGACTTAAGAAATCTTTGCTTCATGGTGGCCGAGGGCTCCTTGAAAGTGTATTAGGGAGTAAAACAAATTAAATTCACAAGAAATTGCTATGTGACGGAAGTATGAGGTTCTAGTGTCCCAAATTTCTTTTTTTAGTTATATTAAATCTACATCAAAACCACTGGTTCATCAGATTTCTTTTCATAATATGAATAAGGTAAAAGAGTAAGTAAGGCATGGAATTACATAAATGGAGCAGGCAATAACCAAACAATTATCCTTCCCATCACCAAAAAGTGTGGAAATATGGGCAAGTAAGGAGTCACAATTGCCAGAAAAACCCTGACAAACCATAGTTTACTTTGGAAGGACATTATGCATTACACCAAATTGCAATGGGTTTACCCTATTTACGACAGATTAAATGAAGGTAAATTCTTCACAGCTCATCGTAATCCCCTGGGGCTTCCAATAATTTGATAGTCATAACTATGCCAAACAGCTATTTTATCTGAAGCTATGTGGAAAAAATTACACTTGGCTTGCTCCAGGTAGTTCTGTTACCTGCAAAAAGAGAAGAAAAATGTACATTGAATTCAACCGCATGCTAGGAAATGTTTATCATCATAATAGTTATGCCCATTGCTTTTAGTGCTTACAAGGTAGGGAAATCTATTAAGCTGTTTCAGGCAATAGTATAACTGTTCCAGGATATCTGCAAGTATGTGGCCAGGTGGAAATCTTAATCTGACGATGAATACAAAACCCAGCAAAGAGAATGTAGGAAGACTATAGTGGCAAAAATAAAATCAAAATTCCAGGAACACACATGATTTGTTTCTGACCTTTCAATATATCTCACATCATTATATTAAAAAAGCAAAACAAATAATGTATCAAATTTAAGCAAACAACACAGTCCAATACAACAGTAGAGAAAAAACATTATGATTACAAAGGGGGAACACTAAGTGCTAAAAGAGAGACAGAGGAGTAGAGCTCTGGGATAAGTTCAAAGAAGGTTTGAGTTTAGACAAAAGAAAGACTTTCTTTGAGGAAGAAGCCCAAGGCAGAGTTTGGTGTAGCTAGGAAATTGAAGTTAGACCAAGAGTATCACAACAGTCATTACAATGGGAAAGAATACAGGATCCTGCTCAAGGGTTGTAGTCCTGGACTGATAAAAACTCATGCAGGTGCCACATAGGAAGGCTGCATAGGAATCTTCCAATGAAGGAGCCCTATGACATAAGGTTTGGCTTTACTTGAAGCATTTGAAAGGTTCAGGAAGGTTTTATTTTTCTCCCAGTATGTGTTTCGTCTGTGAAGGTAAACTGTCATCACTGTGCAGTTTCATCATGGGAAGAGCTGAAGTGAAGCATGTAGATTTTATGGTTGCTGTGGGGAAAGTCATTTGTTGTATTTGCATCTTAGATTAACGATATGCCTGTTTCATCATTAGTCTTGACAGTTTGACAAATGGTACAGATGCAGGTTCAGGTTTTTAACCTTCCTTTTACTTTTTTGATATTAACATCTTGCATAGCAAAAAAGAGACTGGTAAGTAACAAGCATAGCAGTGGATCTGTACAAAGAGATCTTGACTTAACAACAGAAGCCGAGCTAATTCAGTGTTAAGATCAGTGCTGTGTAAAAGTGCTCTCTTTGTCAGGATTTGATCATTGAAGCTTCATAACTTGTTTATTTGTATAGTCCAACAAAGGAAGCAATGTAGCTATGTGAGCTTCGTAGTTTGTCTTTTTTTTCAATCTATAAACCCCTTTCCAAACTAAAATTATGTACTTTATATCCTGAGGATAAGTGTATAACAATCTGTTAATATGCCAGAGGTGCACAAGAGCCCCCAAAGCTTTAGCTCCGTTGGCGGTACTTTTGAGTGCCAGTGGCACTAATATGTAGTATGAATTCCATAGTATTATGAGGGTATAGGACAATGGTATTTGTCTCAGTAAAAGAAATAGTTATTCTCAAGGCTTTGAACAAAGCTTGAACTCAAGGTGGCAGAGCCAAGTGTCCACAATGATTTAATGGCTTGTTATAGGCTTCCTTAATTATGAGATTGGGTGTGTAAGGATTTTAGGAATACTATTGTAACCCATCATTTCCACCACATATAAAATACAGGACACTTCCAACACTACAACCAGTGCTATGTACTGTATTGCATTGATAATTTATTGTATAGTCTTACCATATATTGTATTATTTATTCCGTGAATAATGATGTCTCTATTGACCTTTTTGCATGTTATGAATCCACAACTTTTTTATTTGTGATGGGGGAGAAAGAGAATGCTTTAAAAAGGATAGGTATATAGAAAGTAAAATTGTATACAAGGAAATGCAGCTAGGTAGAAAAGATCTGAGAAATTATTGTGTATGTATATGGTTATGAAGGGTTCATTTATGTGCCAATTTAAGTAAGCAACAAATGTTTATAATAATTATTTCAAAGCTATATGCACTGCTGCATCAGCTTGTCTGTCCACTTGCAAAATGGAGGCTGGAACACTGTTTTGATGCACAAGGCAGAGGTATGGATACAGGAAAGTTTCCTTCTGGTGTATTAGGGAGACAAATGGAAATACAGAAATGGGATACAGTTTGTAGGGAGTTCTTGAAAAGTGTGATGTTGTTTATTGTAACTTCAGGAAACTTTTTCTTGGAGTAATATTATACTACTACATTATTACATCAAGTTAATATGTCTTACCTACTGGTATGGTCATCTGTCTAGGTGAAAGTTGATAATGTGGATGAGGCAGTAATCAGTGAGAGCTGAGCATCATTTTGAATGTCTGAATTTCTGAAAAGGCAGTTAAATATCATACTCATAGAGTCCTCCAATATTTTGATTTTGCTTTTGCTTGAATAAAATTGAAGCTGTGAATAAATATGACAATATTTCAGTCTGACTGTCAAATGTTAAATGAGTCACAAATTGATATAACAACATGGTTAGTTTGAAGACAGTAATATTATTGTCAAGGACTCAAATGTCGTATCCAGGATATCCCAGACCAAACAGCCTGGATTCGATCCCCACCAGTGCCATATTCATTTGATATTTATTGAGTTCTATACTATGTATTTCATGGTTACAAGCATGTCTGCCAGAGTACCTATATATAGAAAACGGAACAGATGAAGCTAGTAGAGAAATAAAATAAATTAGGTTGCTGGTGATGGTGAGATTTTGGGATCAACTTCACAGATTGTCAACTTTACTATATCACTATTTTGTGCAGTGGTAAAGTCAGTGTTTTTGGTGTGGGAGATGTACGTTCATAGTTATAGTTTGTGTATGTAACCTGAAGAAGTCTGTTTAAGTTGAAAGCTTGTTAAAATACCACCTGGTTTGATTTCTTGGTCTATTGTGACTTTGTTCTTACATTCCATAATTTACAATTTTATACATAGAAAGGATCTTGTAGCCCTTAAATCCAAGCAGGGAACATCAATTTTGAGGTTTGAAGGACTAAATTTCATAATAGCATTAATCTATATTTAAACAAATTGTAGGTCGTACAGAACCCAAGGATACTTTTGAAAAGACAACTCATTGTTGATGGCTGAAAATCTTTTTTCGATGACTCTCGTCAGAACCATAACGTCATAATTATACACAAAAACAGAGGATCGAAAGGTTATTTACAAAGAATATAATTGGCTGATTTTGCGGACGCAGTAGAAGACACTAAAATAAATAATCTATATTTACATACATATATACATATATATTATATCATATGAACCTCCCAAATCTATCAATCTACCCATTTACCATCGATTTATCAACAATTCAGGAGAAAAAGCAGTTTTCAATACATATACTTTGAAACAAAATAGGAATCATAAAAGAAGAATTGACAGAGTTTGTTTTAACTTAAATTTACTTGCCTGTACATAGTAATCCTCAGACACCAAGTGTACATAAACTGTGTATGAATACAATTTTCAATGATGTTTTGATGTTGTCTTCTTCTGTTGATCTAACTTGCAATTAGACCTTTGGAACTTACATATTTCATATTGTTTTCTTTTATTTCAGTTTATTGCAATCTTTGCCTTTTCGACATGCACTGGTTACAGGGGAAATGTTACCTTTACTCACAAGTGCGGCACCAGTTCAAAGTTGTATGATATCAAATTCAAATATCCTTTCGAAGAAGTGCCAGTTGGATTGGGAGCATGTTCAGCAGGAAACTACACAGGGTCAAATATTTTATTTGGTGGAAACCATAGGTCTTCTACAGAATACTTTGTGGTTATTGGTGTCTTTTGCTTTCTGTACTCACTGGGAATGCTGGTATATTATATTATGTTTGAAGAAGACACACCTGCTACAGGAAAGTTTTCGCCTCCAGTTATTGTAAGTAGTAAACAAATCAGCATTTATTTCATTGAATATCATTTATCATTAAATATCAATCACTGTGTATTTATTTGTTATCTACATTATGATACGGCTTCTCCTTAAGAACCTTGTTTTCAATTTCAGCCAGTGCTCTTCTCAATTCTTTGTGAAAACACATATTGATAATTATGGCATCAATACCATATTGTTCAACATAATAGATATATGTAAATTTTCTTAATGGCTATGTGACAATTTTTGAAAAAAGGCTTGAAAAGCATGTATTTGGGATTTGGAAATCCAAAATAAACTTTACGTTTTATGTGTTAACAGTAATGATCACAGAAGTGAAATGTAAAGACCTGTTTTTACACTCAATTTCCAGAAAAGTTTTTGTCCCTAAAACATGTTTATTTTAAATGTTTCTACTTATGGACATCTTTTTTGTTTGTTTTTAACCCTTGGTAGGGTTGCCATCATCAGCAAGCTTTCCTAGAATTTTCTAAATCCTTGTGGATAAATCTGAGGGAAGTCAGAAAGGTTGAAAGTGGGTTACCAGGTTGTTCAGTAGATATAAGGAAAGGTTTAGGACTGTGGGCCAAGTAACTTCCCCTGATCTCATCTCTAGTATGATATGGTTAAGGAAGGATGAATGCAAACTCTTCTATGTTCATATTTTAAAGGTAAATTTTGTCTGTCATGCATATTTAACATGTGGTAAATGTACTGTACCCCATTGGACAGTATCATTCATAGTGGTTGAACAGCTGCTTTGTTCATTGGCCGGGACAATCAAACAGTTTGAACTGTTAGGCCTAACATTGACCTCTTATCAGATGTGTGAAAAAATTCCAAGTGGTGTGAGCATAGCAGATGTCACTGTTAATGAAATTGTTTACTGATTCAGATGCTCTGATGTAAAATTGTTATATTTAATTATATTTATTTACACAGATATGTATTTTGCATTCTGCTCTATTTATTCTGTGCAAAAACTTGAAATCCATCACAGTTTTAAACAAGCAGGGATAAAAGTGCTTGTGTATCCATTGAAAAGCACTTAGCACTTTGTGAGGCATTTGATAAAAACTACTAACGATTTGAGTTTGCTAAACATTCTTTACAGTAACACAAGTATGCTGAAACATTTATGCAAAAACAGGATAAAGCTGACATGGTACAACATGTGCATCTGAAATATCACTTTCTTTTCTCCCTAAGGTATCATGAGTAAATGGTTAGAATCAAGTAACTTCCACTGAAGTACCGGTAACAGTCCTATCTGAATTGAAAAACAGGATCCAGTATGAGGGCATTGTAACAGTGGGTTGCCAATTCTGAAAACCCTTGAAACCGTACTGGCATTTGAGTTCTTCTCCCTAAAAATTTTAGAAATTGCTCCCAAACAAGGCATACTGCTGGACAATGCGTCCTTTTAGGGACAATCTCGGTGAATTTTTTGCAGTGTTCAGGTGGATTTTGCGTGGGAGAAGCTCCATTGTTTCTGTTATTTGTATCAAAGTTCATTTAGGAACTGTTACGTCAGATTTTTAGAAGATGGTACTACGCATTGTCCAATTAGGAGACAAGCGTTCTGAGTATCAATGGCATGATACGAACCTTAGATTTTTGTCAAGATTATAAGGCTTAGTGACTAATAGGATCAGGCTCAGATATGTTGTTACTTCCTAAAAAATGCCACATAAAATGTCAACTTTTCTCTTTTCTAAAGCAAACGATAGATTCGTGATAGCGTATACAGGTCACACAATACTATACAATAGAATACAGTAAAATACAGTAGAATACAAGATATGAAATTTACAATACCAAGCTTTTGCTCACAGTAAATACGTTCAGATTTTCATATCAATAGTTGTCAAAAATCGCTATTGTTGTCTTACCACACGCAAGGGCTCGTAATGTGCAGGCTAGTTACATCGCTTACAGTAGGTATTTTCAAGCTGCACATCTTGCTACATGCTAGGATACACTAGGTCTTTGGTGCGATATTTTCGCAGTTGTTTCGTTCCATGGCGAGCATAATGGTAGTCCACTAAGCTCGTAATATTTCGCAATCCTTAAATCGCAGTAAAATGTTGAATGGTTACGTTGTCGCGAAGCTTTGCACTCTGTACAGTGTCAGTGCACTACTCTTGAACAGGGAAAATCGTAAAGGGCCTCTTAACGATAACTGTGGATTGAGAAAACAGTGGTAAGGACAAATTTTTGCTGTGCCCAAAACGTTCCATTATTATCTATTCATTGCTATTCGCTTGCTATATTTTCGTATTACTGTACATGTCAGAAGTATAGTTAATCATGCTGGACTTGATAAAATGCATCAACTCACCTTAAGTATGTTGAAGCATGTCAATTGTTTTCAATGGCTGACGACCCCAGTCATTTGTGGGCCCACTGGGCGGTGTTGCACGTTGGAGGGGGAATTTTTTCTGCTGCAGTTACTCGCAATCTCCCTTTTGACCATTAAGTTCCTCTTCAATATTTAACCATGATGCACTCTCAAACTATTTTTGTATTAGAAGGAGAGCTTATTCTGAAAGTCATCAATAACAGACTTTAGTCCAGACCACCTATTTTTCACACCGTTTCACCGCGACCGTAACTGAAGAGTTTCTATAGTTACTTCAAAAGTTACAAAACAAATTTAGTTCAGTTAGGGCCGACATAAATTCGTAGGACCATTCATTCTTTATATTCCTCCCCATGTTAAGTTATTGCCCCTCTGATAGCTTATCCCAATTGTTTCTATACTCCCTCCAAGTGCCATTTCTGGCTATGAGCATGGGTCATTGCAAGATCCTGACCGCTTTGTTACTTCTTATGTACCAGAGATTATTACAAAATTCCCTGTAAATCGTGCTGGCGTCTTTACTACCCGTAAAATGGATACTTCCCCAGTATTTTTGCCGGTATAATCATACTTAAATACACGTGTAGATTGATTTAATATGTGGAGGGAAAGTGATGACGTCACAAATCCAAAGTTTTGGAAATAGTACGATTTAACTCCACATATCGAAAGGCAACTTTGGAGTAGGTTGTTTCCCAAAACACAAGACCTGTAGTGTACGTAGTGTTTAAACTACAGGCCTTTGAATCTCAAAAGTCTCCGCTCAAAACTCCTTGGTTGATATTCCTTGGTTCCTAAAGTTAGGAACCAGCATCAAATAAGGATAATAATAATTTTTAGAGAGATTTAAAACCTGATATGTGCGTGTTGGGAAAGAGAATGACTCAATTTTGAGCATTGACGTTCTCACTAATAGGGCAACATGAAAATTGAGTTTTCCCCCCGTAATGCTAAAATTTTCAAAATCGTGGCGTCACACTGTGCCACCGCATTACCTACGTATCACAAACTCTCCCCCTCTTATATTGAGATTCCTTTTCCCAAAGAAAGTGCTTTATTGTTCTGATGGGGATGGGGGAGTACAGATTTATGATGCCAATGAAAGAAATTAAATACAGAGAAGGCAAAACTTTTATTACTTAATCAGTTATGGCAAAACCTGCCAACCTGAAGCCCGACACCATTTTAAACATGCTTTCCCCACGGCCGGCGGAAACGACTTCAATTGCAGATATAAATTGTTCGTCCAATTGAGGGCCAGTGTATATCCTATATTTTAGATAGGACGATATATGTTAGACAGCCATCTGTGGTCATATCAAACATTCATATGTCGTCATCAACCCAAAGGCGACCGTATCGACGTATAACCCCTTCCACCACTTAAGATTTTTTTGCCGTTTGGCCAAATCGCCCTTCCTTAGTTTGTAATCAATATCGAGGGAGGCAAAATCGAATTGTCAGTACTATGCTCGACTGCTAAAATCATTTTCATAAAACTGATCATTTTAATCCGAGTTTGCATATGTACAGACGTTGCTTGCTACTGTTAACTTTCTTCAGCGACTCATCGATTGATCGAGGTAAATGGAAGTTCGTTTCTGTAGAGATCAGCTGCATGACGTTTGGGAGTAGGTTACGAGACAAGCCGTTGTCAACCCTGCTCTTTGCTATCTCGGCCAGCCTCTCTTCGCGCATGCTGTTAAAATGGTGATGTATTAACTTGAGCCGCTTTAAAAGTAACATGTGTTGTGGGAAAACCGTAGTCAATGTTTTGCCCTAAGATTCCCAAGATTAGGATATAATATCTTTGGCAGCATGCAATCTTGTACAAAACCACAAGAGCTCTGATTATACTTCTGTGATATTATTCAATATCTGGGTATCTGTTGAGTGTTATTGCAGTTCCATGCTATTCTTAATTGTCTCCACAAGGGCCATTTTGTTGCTGAGAAACCTGTACAAAGTACACAAATCTTTTCTTTCTAGGACTTTGTCATCAGTGCAGCTTTTGTGATATTCTGGTTTACCGGTGCGATCGCCATGGCAGCAGCAACAACATCAATCAAGGGAGATACTGACGTCACGAAGCTTATTAGAAGTCTCTCCTTCTGTCGTGGAGGAGGCATGAGCTGCTCTGTGGGTAGAAAAGGAAATTATGCAACACTAGATATAGCAGCTGTAAGTAATTGTTCTATTTTTTATGCTTGGAAGTTGTCACGACATATATACAGTATCGTCCATAGGATGAGGTGGGAGCAGAAACTCCCGTGGGGCCCATAAGACGTCTGTAGCATGTGGTTTAGGTGTAGTCCGACCTCAAGGTACTCTGTATCTATTTCCACCTTGTCTTGGTAGCTTCCCGAACGAACGAGTACGTTGTGAATAATTCGCTTGTTCCATAAAGAACTGCTCTGTTCTGCAAAGTTATTGTAATTGCGAGCGGCGCATCAGCCTCCTGTGCGTTCCTGTACTGCCTATGGGTTATCAACCGATTATTATATACCTTCATTTTTGCATGTGTTGAAATTGGAAATTTAAGAACGTACTCAACAAGACATTCGTTGAAAATCTATATAAAAGTATCTACACTTCAAGGATTTACTCGTCCTTTTGTCTTGGAAGGAAGAAGAAATTGAAACACCAGAGCACCTTTCATTTCTCTGATTTTATGGACAGGTTATTCTGCTCAGGTTTTGTAACTCAGGGTTCTGTTGTAAGTTTTTGGAGGTCCCTTATGTAACCTCGAAACAGTAAATTTTCCGGTGTTTAGTTTGGCATACTTGACCACTTAAATGTTTTAAAAATTACGGGATTAAACTCAATAGTAGATAGAGGGTTTCCCCGGTACTAAAGTCGACAGTTATCTCTCATCAACATGACGTTTTATTATTTAAATCCTTTTTGGGTTATCTACAGGGTGACCAGTTGGTAAACTCTCGAGACCTTACGGCCTACCTCTACATTTCATTATCGGTATGATTTATAGTGTCGGCTGTGTAACTTAATAGTTGGGTTTGTTGGGTTGGGTTTTTGGTGGGGAGTGGGTAGGTTGTGGCATACTCGGTTTCGAGCGTAGCCTATTGCTCAGCCAGAGCGAGCAATCATTATTAGAAGTAGTATTGACGTATTTTGTTTGTACTCTTTGTGTGAATGACTTTCTCCGGAACGTAGCCCCGCATCTTTCTACTTTATGGACTGCAATATGGCGTTTTTTATCAAAATCTGCCGTAGTGATATTTCAGACGGGAGGAATTTAACAACCATGTTAATGTTTCAAATGACACACCCTCTGATTGGCGACGTTCGCTACCGAAAGATAGAGTAGGGAAGAGATGTTCCATTATTTTTGTTATTTATACATATTCCACTGTTTCTACCTGGTTGGTTTCTGGAGTTTTGTGTGGTGATAATGGAATTCCTCTGTAGTTAACCTTTGAAAAATAGTGGCCACCCATTTAAGGGTGTACCCAAGGAATTGACGTGGACTGACTTACTCTTCTGAACCAAATTTAATTTTCAATTCATTTCTCCACAGTGTTGCAGAGTCTGGCTTAACCATGTCTCACTGTTAGTAAGGAATCTTTTTTTCTTTTTAAAGACATATTTGCGGAGATGAAATCAGAAAATAGTGCACACAAAAGGGCACAAAAGACCAATACACAAAACATACATTTTTCTTAAGTACTAGACTTTCCAAAAACACAGATATGAAGTGTTGTTACCAGTGAATAAACATAATTATTAACGGCCATTTGACTTTATTCATGAACTGCCGATACCGTACGGATCAAATCTATAAGTAGAAGTATTTTGTGTAAGAACAGAAACAAGAGAGAAAGGGTATAAGGGATTGTCATTGTTTTGTATGGTCGTAATAACGCCCCTAAGTAGGAGGGATTGCATGTGTGTTTTAAGCAAAGCAAAGTTTTGTCTAAGCCACCCAATTACCTTAAGTTGCTTGTTTTGTTCTTACTTGTTGGTTGTCGATTGTCCACTTGCGAAAATCAAATTCTCAGGCATAGTATTTAGAACCAGATGTGAGCTATTTGTCAATTATTATTGTCTCGTTTTGCTTTCGTCTCTTTCTTTTGTTTTATTTCCAATTTCTCTTTATTTTCTAATATTTTTCTTGGTTGGGGTAGGGATTGAGATGTTTGTTGCTTGTTGGCGAAAACCACGCTGTTGCTTAGCAGATGCTTTGTTTATTTTTTGGATGATTTAAGCGTAGTGTTGCTTATAAAACATAGTTTCTGAGAAGAACATTGTGTCTTCAGCCTTCCCCTGGCTCTGCACTTTACGTTTTGACCAGTTAGTATCGCTGTAATTTCAATTTCGTCTTAATAAAGGGCATAAGGGAACTTTAAGCTCAACAGAATGCGCACAGTTGCTCGTCACCCAGAGGAACTACGCAAAAAGCCGACAAATTGCATTTTTAGATCTCTTATAATCAAAAGACGTTAAAAGAGAGATGTGTTCATAAACACTTGTGATAATTTAATAAGACCGAGAATACTAAGTTTAGCAGTGGATTGCATTAGGTTGGAAACTGATGCATCTTGTTAAACCTGTTTTAAGCCGTTTTGTGCCGAGTTTTAAGCAACGTCACTGCGCAGCACCTATGATGTTTTGCAAGACTTAAATTTATTTTCCTTCAATCGAATCCTGCCTTGTTATTCTAGCACACGGTGACTAGTCTCTTCTTGTCTATAAATCAGTTTTATAATGTATTATTACTCCTTCGTAAGACAACCATTACCCCCTGTCTGCAGACTTCTCTGTACAAGGAACGGCCACCACTGTCTTCCCGCCTAGTTGCATTTTGAACCATTCGGCAATCCCCTTCCCAAAGCCTTAAGGACCCTATATTTATCACGTGGACAATATAATTGGAAGTTGGGAGTGATCCATTATTCTCGACTGAGAGAATCGATTGTTCTTCTTGACCGCAAGAAGGAGCGAGAGGTCCGAAAATCGTCAAATTTCCACGACGTTGTAAATGTATGCCCGTCTTAAATGTATCTAGTACGATCCCAAAATGAAACTTTATCCAAATTCACTGTTTTCACTTGCTGCTTTGCTCACCTTTAGCTTCTTGGTTTCCTCAACGTCTTCGTGTGGTGCGGTAACATGTGGTTTCTTTACAAAGAAACACCGTGGCATAGACCAAGGAATAGCGCCGCCACCGTCTCCGGGCCTGGACGACAACAGCCACCGCAAGTCACGCCACCAGCAGCAGCCATTTGAAGCGACAGCAGACTGAAATGTCACCTTGTATGCACGTACCACTCCAGTAGTCGATAGCGCATTTGGATTCAACGGCTGTCGTGTTAATATTTAGTTAATTTTACCTTTGATATCTAATCTTGTTAGTTGTTTAGGTCGCCCAGGATGACATATATTATGTACAGGGATCTACTTGTTTTCGTCAATCTTTGCTTTCTTATTATTACCAATATTTACTATTCACATTTACAGTATTTTTTTTGCTTACTTTTTTCCTAAGTTCCAAGTTGTTCGAAATTAGACGACAATTCGTTTTATAAATAATTACTTTACGTACGCCTTTGCGATTGCATGAACTGCATACGTACCCTTTTGTAACTGTCTGGAAGACAGTAAATGCACATTGTTTGCTATTGATTTACAACCATGATTTATCATAGGTGCAGAAAATGGCTGTGGAGCCTAAAGGAGAGGTTCCCAAACTGGGGTCTACCAAGCCTAGGAGAAGGCCGAAGGGTGATACCCCAAAACATATGGTTAAGTTTATTTGCGGTACAAGAGTTTTAAAATGCTTTACGTGACGTATTTAACTTGCTAAACATTTTCGTTGCCCACTGGCCACAACAGTCGTGTGTAGTGACGGAAGAAAGCCTTTCGCACAGAATTTATGGGATATGATAGGATTGTAACGCCTCTTAAAAAGATAGACGAGTGACACGTTTTTGGAGACGTAAGATATTTAAAATCGATCCGAACTTGAAATTAAATTCTTAAATTTGAAGTCCTCTTTGATCACAATTGCTTTTTTATTTGATAAATCCGGCTTCGATCAACGACTCCCCATGCTAACTGTCGGCACAGGTGGTCGTGCCCTCCATCATATGTTACGCAATTGCTGAGCTAACCCCCAGAAACAGCAGACCCAACACCGTCCGTACGACCGTACTGCATTTGTTTATAAGGACCGGTATACGTTGTGCGATTAATTCCGGTAACATGTATGACGTCCAATCTACAACCTCGATAGCACAGCGTCATCTGACTTTGTAAACTAATCTTCTCTCTTATTTTAAGAAACGTATTGTCTCGGTGATTGTACAAAATTCAGAAATATAAATGTCGAAAACGAAATGTATTAGTTTGTTCATACTTAGTGATTGGCTATTGATATTAGAATAGTAAGCTTTGCGTATATATACACTGAGTTTTACGATAACAGATATCCTCCGTTTTCTCACGCTGGGCCACATTCGACCCAGGGATCTTCATAGCAGTCAAGTTTGGGAACCTCTACCTGAAATGAACACGTGTTCTATTGGCGACCAGCGACTGAAAGTCGCAACGGTTATAAGGATGTTCTTATCTTAGTAGAGTGGCATGTGTTTGTATAAGTGTCATCTGAATTTCATATCGTTTTTGGTTTTGGTAACTTATGTTCCTTAGCATAGCTGCCTGACAGTTACTCGAGTTCGACTTCGTTACTCGAGTATGGCATAGTGGGCGACCATTCTCTGCCGTATCCGGCTGACCCGTCCAGTGTTCCACTCTAGTGTTCCTCTCTAGTGTTCCTCTCTAGTGTTCCTCTCTAGTGTTCCTCTCTAGTGTTCCTCTCCAGTGTTCCTCTCTAGTGTTCCTCTCCAGTGTTCCTCTCTAGTGTTCCTCTCTAGTGTTCCTCTCTAGTGTTCCTCTCTAGTGTTCCTCTCTAGTGTTCCTCCCATTCCTTTCTTTGCTTTAAAGTTCGCCTTTGCGGGCAAACGTCAGCTGAGAAGGTATATTGATTTACTGCATGGAATATATCTGAAGAAGAGGAGTAGCTGTCGACTTGGTGAGCAGCCACCTTTTCTATGTAGAGCTTTATACTGCTCCGTTATTAATAACTCTGTTCCCGTATGTATGTATCGTAACTTTACAAGACACATTTTTTGTGAAGAAGGTGGTTTTATTTTCTGACCAGCAGATTGTAAAGACTGATGTTTTGAGGAGAACTTGTCCCGTGGATCCATTGCAACTGTTATTCCACTCGCCATTTCCTCAAGACGATTTCACTGATTGTATTAACAGATTGTCTCGCAAAATTACAAAGAATATCACGCGGGCCCACAAAATAGAACTATCCTCCTGTGAATTCTAGTTTTAAGTATTATTCACAAAAGGGTCTGTGAAATTGCATGCAAACGTATGGAGCGTATAGTACAGAACAGGGTACAAACGGAAACGTTGAAATGGGGATCAGGTAACATTTTGCAATTTTCAAAAGGGTGTCAGTCGAGTATTTGAGAGCTTGAACTGTTAGACCTGGAATGCACTCATTACAACTGCAGTGTATGCAACAGTTACACGATGTAGTATTAGGGGTGTGTTTTTCCAAGTTACCTCTTTACTCGCAATTGAAGAAGCCTTTCAAGACACAAACCATGGATCTGCCCATAGAGAATATGTGTGTACCCAAAAACATTCAGTAAAATGTGTGGAAAATTGGAAACTAGATCCACTGTGGAAAAACAGGGACTCCAGTTCCACACTTGCAATTGCTGACCAGAATTGTGACGTAATAGAGTCTGCAGACCGAAGACGACCCGGGACCCTACATTCTTCAAAGTCGCTTCTGTTGGTGACATACGTTTTCATGTAAAATAGGGAGGTGTTATGAAACATTCAAACAGTGTGCTGAGTTACTGACCTCCGTAATGTTTTGCAAGAGAGTAAAAGCCCAAAATCAGCTTGATTGCTAGCACGTTCTCTTGGGTCGCCTTGAGAAGACTCCGTTATTGGGATGTGTTAAGGAAAAGAATGCATGAACGAGAAAGACATAGCTTGCCGTAACAGACAAGTTGTGACTGATTTGTGTTCATTTTCGTAACGAAAATTGTCAAGCGGATGCCAGATTGATAAAGAGATGAAGAAAATAATCCCAAGGTTGCTTTTGGGGTTAAGTGCTATAATGTATGCTTAGTTGTTTCATGGCTCGGGTAAAACGTGCGCCACAACGATGGTGTTGGTTCCTGCGTCAAGGGGCTATTAACGCGATTTGGTAGAAAGGGGGTTCCTCTATGGGAGCGAAAGACACCTTAGTGAATCGAATTTAATTGTTAGTAAGCACTGATCTCTAGAAAACACTGGATCGAGCATCTTCCGTCTCAAAGTGAGGTTAGTCGTTGGACGCCATTTCAGTCC
>JAAAKL020006660.1:0-17755 GCA_010016065.2 Carybdea cf. marsupialis auct. non (Linnaeus, 1758) | reverse complement strand
TATATATATATATATGAGATAAATAAAACGCCGATGGAATCTCCTAACAACCACAAAGGCCCATCATCTTCACATGCTTTAAGTACTGCCTTCATTACAACATCTAATAGTAAAAAATTATATGAAAGTCTATACATGGGTTTAAAATAGCGATTTGTGGTGTCTATGTAATATATACGTCACTAGCGCCAGCCCTCTCCACGTATATGAGCGTTAAACAAGGAGGTGCGACGGAGATTTGTACGACGAGGAGTTGTAATTAAGACGTTTTTGTATTGATAAAGATAAACATGAGTTCTCGTATTTAGACCTCAGTGAAAGCAACCAATCTGGTTAGTGAGTACAGTACTTCTTCGGCGCATACACTACACGATTCAACATGTCAACATGTCAACATCAAACAAACGTTGGGTGTTCTCCCTATAGTATATCTGATTAAATTGTTCTGTTTACACAAATCAAAGTAGGGAGTCTGCAACACGTTGAGTGTCATTGATCTTTACATATGATCTCACATCTTAGGAATTCTATAAAAGTAGTTTCATTTGCATTGTCTTGCTGCCGGTAACAACGCACTGGTATTCAATGCATGTGAACGACTTCATTAGCCCCCTTTCTTGTGTACCATGATGTGGTAGCGGTACTATGAATGAACGCTATGCTTGATAACATATCATGTCAAGACATGCTCCAGCTACCAAGACATGGAGTAGGGAATCTGTTCTGTAGGCTTATAAAATTGTACATGTCCCTAACTTTCCCACAGCACAACTGTACTGCAAGCGGGCCACTTCCGCTTCTCATGTGCCACTGGAATGCTTTTCCTTCTCACAAAAGGCCACTTGCATCTGAAAGGGGCATCATTTCTGGGATCTAAAACATAAAAGATACCAAATAATCTAGTGTTTGAAGACGTGATTAGATGATACAAAAGTAAAGGATGTACTAACTAAATGATTTATTGCGCTCAAGCCATGTTTACAAACTAGCAGTAGCAAAACAAGTGCTGCGAAGGACGAGTGAAAAGACAATTTAGCAAGAAGAATTTCTTAATAGATGCTGGCACCTTAGAAAAATGTTCCAATCCTTCACAGAAAGGAGCAAAGGGCGTTTGTCGACTTTCCGAAATCAGTGATACAGAAAAACCTGGTAATAGATAAGTAAAGACATAGGTGGCAAGACAAGGCATTGGTCATTCTGCCTACTTTAGTGGCACAAGTCACGTTGAACAACGGGAAATAATGGCATTGTGGCCAATTGATAAAGGTGTCCACCTTCATCACCTTCTTAGGCAATTGTGCGCTATAGGTATCAAGATAGATTAATCCACCTTTAAAAAGGGCGCAATATCGGGCAATGAATCATGATGCCCACTCTTTTACCTCTCTACAACGCTGGCTTCATCCTAGATACCCTGTGATTAGGGCTGTACCTAGTGAGGGGTTGTGGTGCCTCGTCATCATTATCAGGTCGAGAGTTCTTCTCGGATCCTCCTAACTCGTTCCTTCGAACCATCTCTGTCAGACATTGCTGTTGGCAGGTCTTCTAGCAGCCATCCGGAGTCATCTACCAGTTGGTAAATGTAGGATCGGTGAGGCCTTCCAACTGATCTTTTACCATGTGCTGGCTGCCAGAGAAGGATGTCGCTTGCAAGTGCTGATTTGTTTCTGCACAGGTGGCCAGCCACCCCGAGTCTCATCACTGTTATTGCGTCTGAGATAAGATGCAAGTGTCCGCATAAACGCTTCTTTGTTGAATGTTGGGGTGCATATTAAAACAAATAATTGGCTTATTGAAGTTTTGGCTATCGTAATAAAATCTTACATTGTACTAAGCTCTACAAAAAACGTAGTACAAGTTAGGACTGACGTAGCAATCCTACATTTTCATCGTTTCTTGATCAATGGATCTCAGTCGTCCACTGTTGGTTCGGTAAGTTTAGGACCTGGCCACGCACAAAGTTTAGCTTGTGCTCCAATTGCTGCAGAAACGTGCTCTGATGTCTGCTGTCACTGAAATTCATTGGAAAAATCCATCACACATTCAAAGAAAAAATTATTACAAATACCTCACTGTACAGAAATGCAATAATCTCACCTGGTTACTTTCAGCTTTCCGTTTTCCAGCTGTATCTGTACTCCTTGACGATTCAAATACTCGTCTGTTATGACCTCGCGAGCCTCTAACTTGGCAATGAACTCTTGATTCTCAAAATTGCCTTCGCACAGATTCCGAACTGCAAAAACGGCCCACTGCATCAAATCTAGGCTGTGTTAAGATGTCAAGCTGAGACACATTAGCTTTCAGAAGCGGGAACTCTGGGAAATATGGGTGCACCTAAAAAATACTGGCTGGAACCTAAAAAATTCCTCCTTGTTGAGGTAGCGTAAAATACTCTGGACTAAAGAGACGAAAGTATGAACTTCGTGTTCAAGGGGCATTCGGTGATTTCCTTATTGGGTTAGGGGTGAAGCCATAAGGTGATGATAGATTAGTACTTGGCGGGAGTCAGTTTGCTGAGATTAACAGACAAAGGGCGTTACCAGTAGCTACTGTAAGGACTTCTCAGGTTTGACTACGCAGGCATGTAGCCAGGGGCGGGAGTATCTCGGCATTATGCTTCCGGGTAAAAAATTGCCATTGTACTTACATAAGTATTAATTAATTCCCACCCCTGATGACTCGTTAACCCCTTGATCAATCATTGACCCCTGATTTTTCTTTTCTCCCAAATAGTTAATTTCCCCTGATAGGCGT
The DNA here is from genome assembly GCA_010016065.2 of Carybdea cf. marsupialis auct. non (Linnaeus, 1758). Taxonomy (NCBI): domain Eukaryota; kingdom Metazoa; phylum Cnidaria; class Cubozoa; order Carybdeida; family Carybdeidae; genus Carybdea; species Carybdea cf. marsupialis auct. non (Linnaeus, 1758). Next base: position 14,998 of record JAAAKL020006660.1, on the reverse strand, counting down.
GCCTGGCTACGGGACTAAGGACGCTTTGTAAAAAGGGGAATAAAGTGCTTTTGCTAAGGGCACAAACATCGCACCGGGGTGTGACAGGAGTAACATAACCCTAGACCTAGTCCAACGACCCGATCGGGACTTTGACCTATACTAATAGGTCATATGTCGGAAGCGATAATCACTTAAACACAGTTCAACCAAGTTGTTGATGGTAAAACGAAATCTTAGAAGCCATGCAGCGATAACACACGAAGTGTAGAAAACAAAATAACAAAAACACTTTTGGTGACACAGATATGTGATATACGTAAAAAAGGATACATGGGTTCTTGGCATCAAGTGCACAGCACTCCAAGATGATAGGTATGCCACCTATTTCTCTGACCTATGAAAAGTACCGATTAAGATTAATCACTTTATTTGCTTCCAAACTATCTACTAAACTAAATTTTATTTATCTTATATTCACAACTTAATAATAAGCACCGATATCAATCCTTTAATTGCTTCTGGCATCTGATTGAATATGTTTCCACCAATAAGTAACGAAAGAAAGACAGAGCGACAAACATAAAGAAAGAAAAAGCAATAAATAGAGCAATAAGAGTACAAATAAGAAAGTTAAAATAACACGGAATAGCGGAACAATTTTGTACTCAAAAGCTTTCTTCGTCTGACACCCCTCAGAGTACAAAATCGACAGAATGGAACACGAAAAGGAAGGACTGAAACTAATACCCAGCTGTGATTTTAAAATGACCAATCAGAACTTGGGCTACGCGATTGGTGTTGTTTTGACCAATCAATGTCCGAAGCGCCGGGTAGTTAACCGAATAGGCTCAATCAAAAGACAAAATTCAAAGAGGGAGACGAAGCACAAAAATTGCTTCACCGGTCCAGGCTATTTTACTGTTCTACAAGGGGGCATAAATATTACCGAGAAAAGAGTAATTGAGTTATCAGATTTAAAACTATCAAGTTTATCCGGGATGAAATAGCACAAGATCAGGAATAGCGTAAGATGGAGTACTGTTAACATGGTTAATCGTGCAATGGAGGCCGAAGAAAATATAGCTTCTAGTATGCAACCTTTGACTAGTGTAACGCACTAAATAAACGTCTTTAACTGGTCTAGAATCTCCCGCACAGCAGTTCTTTAGTTGCAAAAAATACGACGACAAATATTCCCATTTTATAATTGTACACTAAGGTAGCTTATAACTAATACAGCATTTGAAATGATTTCTCGAGGTCTGAAGAACCTTTCAGAACGAGGAAGATAAGGTAACTAAGGCAATATACTTTTCTTCTTTACAACTACCTATTAGTATCAGGCTCGATATTTTTGCATCGAGCACGTTACCAATAGTGCCGGTGTCATAGCCATGCTTAAGCATGTGTGTGCTCATAGTAACAGTGCTTTGTTAACCTCATACTGCGATGGAATTGGATGTCATGAGATTGTCATTGTGCAACCGTCTGGCAACATTGCAAAATGAGATGAGACGTAGAAAAAGACAACCTGGTAAATGGACTCGAGAGAAGGTGTAGTCACTCAATTTTACTTACGTTATTCTATTTATGTTTGGTATTTATGTCAGTATCAGCACCGAAGAACTATTGAGAAGGGCCCAAGACAGAAGGCTCCGGAAAGCGACTGTGAATGCTTCGGTCCTCCGGCTCATCCCAATGGCCCCAAAGGTCAAAGGATAGATGACGATGATGATGGTGATGATGATGATGATGATGGTGATGAAGGTGATGATGATGATGATGATGATGGTGATGATGATGATGATGGTGATGATGATGATGATGATGGTGGTGGTGGTGGTGGTGATGATGATGATGATGATGATGATGATGATGATGATGACGATGATGATGATGATAATGACCAACATCTTGTAAGAGTTTTCAAATGGAAGTGTCCTCAGTTTCCTTACCCTATCCTGTGCAATCTTGCAACGGTAACATACGTTTCCAATCAATCGCACAAGATCAGATTTCATTCCTGTTTGCAAGGAGTCACTGAGGTTGCCTTCTTGAAGAATGCTGGCACTTCCATTATGTATGCTTCTTAAAGAACCTGAGGAATGAAATAGATAAATAATATATCTCAATTTGATTCTTGATTTCAACACAAACAAAACAATCATGATTCCATATTCTTGCGCTTGAAAAGTGAGCTGGTTTTATAGGGCCTTAAAAATCCTTCCCTAATGAAACTGCGTTAAAAAATCTCATGCTTTCAGAGTTGTTTTGGCATTCATTTTGATGCTTTAAAAACCTTGGAATTCATACTTAAACACCGACGTATATATAGGGATTGTGCCATTCCATGTTTCCCTCCTAGGAACATCAAAATCTTTAACCGGCTATTCTAGAAAAAAAGGATACCTGTTTGATTGTGGGATGCAATAGGGCCTAATCTCAAGGATTTGGCTACTATTTCGCCGTAAAATGTTCAAAATTTTCGAGTTTGAGGGCCATACACCAATCCCCAGCAAAATCACGCCGCAAACCATTTAGTTTTACTACTTTTTACCCCATCCCCTACCGCAACCCCCTCCTCGGAAATTTCTGTGTACGCAACTACTGATAAATTCAGCTTTTTAATGAACACATGAAAACTCCAAGAAAGGTTTAGTTGTGTCTTGACCTATTTTTACCCGCCACCGATTTTTAGCCCCATCACTAAAAAGCCACTTTCTGGTGACAGATATTTCCACACCTCTTGAACCATTTTCTCACATTTCATTCCATTTCTTTTTGTTTGACTAGATTAAACTACAAAATATTTATGCATTACATCTTAATTTATTAATAATTTGTATCACGAATTCGAAGTGACATACTTGACAGGGAATGACTTATGCAAACGATCGGTATGCGGCGCCATGCAACCGATGATGTACACACCACCACTTCCAGCAGCAGAAAAAACATCTGCCAAAGCTCACTTACTTGTAGATTATTGATGGATTTCAGATAACAGAGACTGACATACGATTAAAATCAACGAGTAAATAAAGAGAAATCTTAATATTTCCTGCAATCAATAAAAAGTAGGAAAATGGACGCCCAACGTGGGGCTCGAACCCACGACCCTGAGATTAAGAGTCTCATGCTCTACCTGTACATAATGATACGCGGGTATCACCTCCCGTAGATTTCTGGACAAGGTACAGCAGCAAGTAAAATTAATTCTTAACTTCTTCGGTTAAGATGTATACAATATCGCTTTGCATTACGATGGACTGGGCTCCACAGGAGGAAACGCGGAAAGACAAAGCAAGCAAGGAAGTGATAAAATAAGACGGGGGATGCAATTTTACAAGACAGTATGAGATACGAACAACGTATGAAAAGAAAAAAGATGAACTGCAAAAGAGAAGAGGCAAGATGGGGTAAAAGAGCTTCTGACAATATAAAGCAAAGGATCAAGTTACGAAAACTGACTAGACACACAGGAGACGAAACGGAACAATATTAGATCAGGAAAGAAAATAAGGAAAGCCATGAATCCGATTCAATACGTACTAAAATAGAAATATTAAACTATTTTAAGTCGATTATACGCCTCTACGGTGCTACAAACTGATAGTTTTCTATAATTCATGTCACCAAACAGATATATATTAACATGCTGCAAGCAAAAGGGAGAAGAACGGGTAGCAGCACATACAATTCCGAGTCGTAAACCAAATGAGAGGCAGGATGTACTATTGGTCATACTATCATAATTACTATAGAGACTTACAAAACTATCCATTCTCAAAATAACCTTACCTTCATTGCAAAATAATGATGAGTGTAATTGTTCTTATCAAATAGGAATTCTGCTCCTGCATCAGAGAATTCGAGGAAGATCTTTGCCCGATCGCCAAGCCAATTAAATACCAGGAATCCCGGGCGAGTCCTCAAAATAAGTAATCCGAAAACAAACTGCAGCGCAAATCCCCAAATGACTGGCCTCCACTGAACCTGTTGGAAAGATTTTAAATGGAATACCTAAATACTGTGATGCTAAATTACGTGGTAGTAACAAATTTGAAAACAGCACAAAAACGAGGGGAAGTAATGATAAATTCTCATACAATGATATTACAACCTCAGCAAAATAACCATCACAGGTGAATATGCAAGATCGACATAAGAATAGATCTTGACGTGGATGGAGAGGCATAGAATCCCGGGCTTAAGGTCTTTATTTTGCGTGGCCGATCGGCTGGTTCTTTACCTGTAGACCTTAGGTTATATGAACTTCACGTCCACATCCATATTCTCCTGAACATTCTCCCTCCTGAGTGTGAACTGTGGGCTCTCATATACATAAGTAGTCGCCTTCTTTTTGTACTTGTATGACTCCACTTCCATGGGATCTGTTTTCATAGGACTTGTCAGGCAGTTGCCCACTTACTGGAACAGTTACTTTGAGTTCCAGTAGTGTTTGCAAGAACTGGTAGGATCTGGCAGCCAACGTTCATCTTAGTAAGGTACAGTATCCATTAGGAGAGGATTGAACGTTATATATTAAAACCAAAAGAACTGCTTCCACCAAATTGTAAGAGGCCTCATATCACAGTAAAACTAACAGCCACGCTCCTTAGTAAAAGTGAGCGAAATTCAATTTGTATTCGGCGTTATAGGTACTAATACGTCCAACATGCAATTCTTCAAAACTCAAATCTGTTTTGTCATTTTTGCCGAACGGCAGTGTTGCAATTTTTTTCACAACCCAAACATTGATACAGAGCTGGAATACATAGCAGCTAATTTATCAATTCCTTTTCTATCCTCTAATCATTTAATAGTCTACGTTTGAAACCTACGTTCTTGATTCGGATGTAGGTAATTGCTAACGTAACTGCTTAACTTTAATAACTTTGACATCACATGAGAGTACGGAGAGTCCCTTATTTCCAAGTGTTTCCGCAGAGCCAACGAGGTATCCACACCTGCAGCTACTTTTGACGTAACATCTTTGAACACCAAGATTGAGCCCAAGAAGTGGTACGAGCTTTCTTATCAATGTGGTACTTTTACCCTCAAAAATTTTAACAAAACACAATGCTGAAATTCTCAGTGAAAAAGGTTCGGTGCGATTACATTCATTAACTACCATTCCCAGATCAAAGTAAATTTTGAAATTTGGATTTTTTAACTGTTGGCTCTAGAGAAATCCCATGATACTAAAGCCATTTCGTTTCTAGGAGCTACGGAGTAATGAGTCTACTTCAAAAGGGATACTATTTGCCATCCGTAAACTAAAAGTTGTGCTAAAACGTTAAAGATACGAGACCAGAATACGCAGGTGCTACGATAGTACAAACTACCAGTGATATCTTGCTGCTGCCAAAAAAAGGACTCGGACATCCAGTTTTGTGGTCTTGATCACATTTCCGATTGTTTTCTTCAATGAGAAGGGCACTGTTGGGCAGCTTAAGTGATAACTTTCTGGCACCCTCTAGAACTCAACTGCGCCAATTGAAACTGGGGATTAAGACGGCTAGCGAATGATATCAAAACGAGGAGACCGTATATTTAAATGACAATAAGCGATCATTTCACGACCGAAAGCTGTCGTAAAGCAAGTTCATTTATTGATACCTTGCACACATAATATTCATATTTAATGAATACTTAAGGAAGTCCACTCAACCGAGACAAGGATGTCGTGCAATTCCATATGACGGTTGAATTTTTTATTTCTCAATGAGTGTCATTTTCTTGATAATCGATGGATGTTTGACGATGGTGGATTGAAAGCGTGTAAAAAGGGTGTATTTTATTCTTAATTTAAGTCTTTTGCGCAGCTCTCGAGACATAAAATCATATTTCTTTCATCCAAAGATAACGAATAAACTATAAATCGGAAGTGAAATATCCTGTGGCCTACTACTGCATTGTTACGACATTACACTTCTACATTAAAGCACTTAGTTTTGTAGATATTATTCACATCGCTACGAAGGATTGATAATCTACCGAAAGAGAAAATGGAATGAATTTAACCAAAAAACCCAACGCAACGCAAAATTTACTTACGTGACTCCTATGTTTTGAAAAGACATATCCCAGCAAAACAAACGTTAAAAGCCCAGCCAGTGACATAAGTCGCTCTGGGTTTTTCGCAGTATCTAGTGCTAACCAAAGGATGATTAATACTATGAAGATACCAATGCTACCCCTAAGAGAAAAAAGTGAGATATATGCAAACTGAGTGACATATTAGAGTGAAATTAAGACTGGGCGACGGAACTATTGAAGTAATAGTGACAGTGATCCTGTCAATCCGCCTGATCATAACGTCCTCTAGGTTGTCCCTCACCCATATGGGCTTCTTTTTTGGAGGGGGTACAATTGATTTATGACTGACAAACACTTGTTCAAGTCCGGGTTGTCTAGGTAAAGGAGTTCGCCTTGATAGAAGACGTCATGGAAGTAATTGCGACTAAAACTGTTCCTGCAATTATGCAGCGTGGTCAAGAAACTGGGAAAGTTTGCAACCAAGGTTCGACTGTACAGTTAAATTATCTTTATTAATTCAATCACATTAAGTGCAAACTATGAGAAAAATCACGCCTAATATTGCTTTAAATCAAAATATGGCTTTTAAGTCTTAATCCACTTGCTGCAAAGTAGCTTTTTGTACCAAAATTAATGTACTTATGAGCATCACTGATAAGGCACAGTCAGTCAATGCAGTGCCCTTATTTGAGACTTCTTTTCGTGGTATTACTAAATGTTCAATGTTCACAAGATTCAAGGTATGACACAAAAATGTACAAAAAATTAAGAAATGGTAGAAATGATATGGAAAGCCAACTAAATTCAAACTACTTCTACAATAGAACCAATAGATAGAAAGCTAACAAACAAGCACTTCTTGACAACTTAGTTTAAAAACCCTGACTCACATTTTGAAAAGTAAATTGTTTCAAAATCAGGGAAGTGGCTGACATTTTTCCATATTTTTTCATATACATTATTCCTTAGTGAGGAAACAGGTACATGGAACGCTATGTTATCTGCAAGGTCACTAACAATGACGTACAGAATGCTGGGTGTTTCTAGATGTGTTTTCGCCAATTTGTAGGAAGGATAAGGTTGGAGTGTCATATTTCGAGTCTCCCACCCACCAATACTTCGCAGCGGTACTTCCCACCGTACTGCGTCATTTGACAGTATTTCTTCAAGCTATGGTTTTACTCAAACAGTGCACAACGCAACAACGGTGACCGAAAATTCAAAATCTCTAGTAGACTTCAATGTGACTAGATCGCCACGAAATCTTCCCAAGTGAGTCGTCATAAAGTTACATCTAAATGATCATTATTAGTGGAAGATATAAGAAAATTAACAGCTTAAAATTTGAAAAGGAAAAATTCATTGGAGACCTGAAACGTGCATTATGGGCTGAGGTACTTAAAGGAGGTAGAATTGATAATGCTTACATGAAATTTGAATATAATTTAATGAGAGCAATTGACAAGCAAAAAAGTAACGAAATGGTTACAATAACAGACTATCATTTGCGTAAGGCAAAGGAAAGTGGTAATAGTAAAGACCAGTTTAAGTACAAAAAGTTTCGAAACATGACAACATCGCGTACAAGAAAAAGTAAATCCTAGTACAACCATTCGCTACTTGGAAAAAACTCCAAACGTTTTGGAAAAAGCTTTAATCGATTAATCCTCAAAGTGATAAAGCACCAAAACATCGAAGGCCTTTGAAATCGTCTGGAAGATGGGACACAACACAATACAGATAGCCAATTCTTTGTACTTTGTACCACTTTCCCCACTTCGTCTGCAAAGATGTGTTACTGTAAACTTCTCTTCGCAGAAGACGACTTAAGAAGTTATTGAACAGAGAAAGACACGTTTCCGCTTTCAGCATGTCATGACGCACAAGATCCTGCGTCTTCTTTAGAAATAAAACTCCCGGCCCTAACGACATTCCAGCAAGACAACTTAACGATGCTTGTTACATTCTGGCTGAGACATTCTGCTAACAACATCACGATCAGTTGTTAAAATACCCCGAGAAACAAGGACTGCTAACAGAGTTACAGTATGGCTTGACGAGAGCTTACAATACTGCGTTAGCCATTACAGTATTAGCTGACATTATTAATCGATCGATCGACACAGGTTAAATGACAAGAGCTGCATTCTTTGACCTTATCAAAGCTTTCGACACTGTGGAGTATAAAGTACTAATGTCAAAACCACCCCTTTATGGAATCATAGATCCTAAACTCAGTTGGGCAGGAAATTACCTAATTGGCTGATATCAGTATGTCCAGTATGATAATGCAAAATCTGATGCAGACCCAGTTAAATATGGAGTGCCACAAGGTTCTACTCTAGGACCTTTGTTATTTCTAATGCACAGAAATGATCTGGTAAACCACTGACATATTCAAATGTATGCTGATGATACTGTTACCTACACTTTGCATAGAGACGTCAGGGTGATTTAGCAGAGGTTAATAACTGCTAAGAGTAGCAGATCAAAATGAGTCGACAAAAATAGAATAATTGTCAACATAGAAACGGGAAAGACAAAGTGAATCCGTTTCAGTACAGCAAAATGATTCTACTCAAAAGTTCCATTACAAATCTTCAGGAAGGAAGAACTGATCCAGCCCACAAGTGAATCTAAGTACCTTGAAATGTGGCTGGACTCGGCTCTAAATATGAACCAACACCTGGAAAATATCTAAAAACGCAACAATCCGATTATCTAGATTAAGAGAGTCACTATTTACTTTTGCTGCTAAATGCTTGTACGACTCATTCATCTTGCCAAAAACACTGTACTACACTTGAGATATCACCAGAGACCACCTTCAAAACATAGCGAAGAAAATTATCTACTGATCAAATGATGCAACCGAAGAACACAAATTAATATCGCTAGACCTGAAAAAGATGACGGAGTCTGTGGCAATGTTCAAATGTCTGCAGGAAACGTCCAAGCCCACCTTTAAAACATACTCGACCTGAGACAAAAGACAAGAATAGGAAATCAATGCTTAGACTTCCCCACAGCAAAAAACTCTTTCTTTCAGGGTCTCCATTGTTTTAATGAACGTCCACATGAAAATCGAGGCTGGAAGAGCACCTATCAACTTTAGAGTAACATTTTAGCATAAAGGAAATCCAGCTGTAGTAGCACATTTAAGAAACTTGATTTTATTGTAAAGTAAGACATTTTCCATTACAACTTATTCTTTTCTCCTTCTTCCATTTTCGACAAGGCACTTACTGATAACAACATTCTTTTTCTGGCAAGATCATCCTCTGTAAATAACTATTAGTTCTTGTATTAACTAGATGACAATTGCCTCTTGAGAATAAGGCTATTGTACGTTTGGCCATTTCTAGGTTTTTAGCTAACACAATTTGGTAGACATGATCTCTGGCAAAATTGTATGGCTTTCCCATTGGACATCTTCTGTATTTCTTCACTTTTCAACTTCTTTATTCCCCTTCCAAACATCCTATAACAGTCGGAATAACATTAACTTTTGGATTGCGATCTTCTTTCTCTCATTTCGGTTGATAATTTTCATTTTGTTTCACACACGTGTCCAATTCTTCTGGATATGCAATGTCTATGATATACATAGTATTCTTTTCCTTATCTTCCAATGTCAGGTCTACACGCCTAGCTGCGCAGTTAATTCTTATCTTGTGTTACCAATCCAAATACATTTTCTTCCTGCTACTTTCAATGACTTTGCCATTTTTTCATCTCTAAGTAAACCACTTCAGGGCTGTATTCAATAATCCTTTCTGGATGCATCACTGTATACCTAATCTGAATCATATCCTAATGGGATTTCACTTTGTAGGTTTCAATAAACCTTGGTACTCTGAGGAAGACTGGCTTGACCAGTCGAAATATAAGTCACCAACAATGCTTTATACAATTTAGTGCTACTTTTCCGTTTAGCATGATTTCTTGTCTAATTTTTAGTATTTTGAACATCAGTCTATGTATCATTCTTTGATCCGGAACTGTGCTCAGCTTGGTAAAGCCGTTTTGGATTCTCTTATGCTAGCTTAAATTCTTAATTGTAGTCTGTCTGTTCTTGCTGATACTCATTTATTCCATGCTTTGTTTATTAACTCACTACTTGATGCTGACGTATAGCACGCTATTCTCACTTTGGCTTAATCATCAACCTCTTAAAAACGTTTTAAACCTCTTCCCAATTATTCCTTTCCCTGCAAAGCCTTTCCTCACTTGCTTGACTTCACTGAAACCTCAATTCTCTGTTCAACAAAATATCAAGTTCCTCAATATCACCCTTCGTTAATTTACATACTTTATAACATATACTGCAACCAGGAAAACTCTGGTGCTTCGCAAAATAGAGGCAGAGAAGGCAAGTTTACTTAACATTACCTCTCCACATTTCTTGGCACCATAAAAAGCTCCGGTAACCCATCTGACTTTCACACGAATTTTGTTAACTACTTTCATTCTTTTATGCTTTTACTTATACATCTTGAGATCATCAATGAAAAGATCATCTCTTGAAGCAACACGGCAAACTGGAACAAAATCTATCTAGCGAAAAACTATCTCCCTGTAGTAACCCTTTCAAAATCCTAATCCACCGCCTGGTTTCAACTTCTACAGTTTCATGTACTTACAACTTTGTCTTCCCTCCTTTCATAACTGTTTGCAGCACTTTCAACGCCCTATCCAGTATGCCCATCCACAAACACATCCTTTCGATGCAATTATGTCTAACGGTTTCATGAGACTTTTGTCATAATATGTCATGACCAAGTTCTCCTTAATACCTGCACTCTGTCCATAACTACACTGTTCATGAGCAACTGATCAACGGTACCGAGCACTCCTCAACATGTTCCACGTTGATACCTGTATCAGTTATTATCTCTGTCTCCATGATCCTTCATCTACATGACAATAATAGCATTAAAGATCTTAAAGACAGTATTTAGCAATGTTATCCATCTATAATCCTTACAATTCCTTAGCTCCTCTAATTTGGGCAACAGCACTGTTCTGCCGTAAGTAATCCACTGCTGTATTCCTTCTGGGCAATCTATCAAGCTATTCATACTCTCCACAATTGCATGCCATGTCCCTTGTATCTTTGTCCACCAAAATATAGAATACAATCAACTCCTGGCCTGACCATGGCCAATCCTTCTTCCTTCTAACAATAGCTTAAATATATTTACATAAATTCAGCAATATTGGTAACTTTTCTTTAATCTTTGCGAATACTGACTCCCATCTATTTTCAAAAAGGTGTATTTGTATTGTCCACCCATATCCCTACCCATAATTCAACAAATCACAAAAGTGTTTTTATTTGTGCTGCTTACTTTTTTATAAAATATTCCATATAAAATATTTATCATCTCTTGCTTTCACCTCTGTTACTTTAAATATTTTGTATCCCAACTCATGTGCTATGAATTAACTTCATATTCTTCGTCTTAGTTTCATCTAATCTAGATGTCTTAAAAAGTCCAGAGTCTATGTACTTATGCATATATGGCCTTGGAACTTTATAAGCCCTATACTTTTAAAACTCATTGTTACTATAAATTGAATCTTTTGTTAAGGGCTGTGATAATCCGTGATTTGTTGTCTTGCTTAATAGTTTCTACCTGAGCATAAACTTGAAGAATCTTACCCAAGAAAGAAATATTTAGCACAAAGTACAATATGCACTACTTACCACTTAAAAAAAGCCCAGTATGACTTCACAAATTCAGTGAATGGTTCCAAACAACACTTGGTCACTTTTGATCCAAACACAGATTTAAGAAACCCATATATAATACAGGCTAGTGCAAACATTGTTACTCCAAAAAGGTCAAGGGCTCTGTTAAAGTCCAGAAAACAAGCAACTAGGAAGTATGCTGTGAATCCTCCACAGAGAATAGCAACAGCCATTATTTTGACTGTTGCCTTATTCCTGGAATATAGATTGGAACCAAAAACTTCTAGTAAAGTCAACAAATTGTCAAGAGGTTTACATAATCCTTGTGATATCTTATCTGGTTTTGATGTTGAATCCTCCACAGATGTTTGAGATTCCAAAAGTGGATTAACTTTCTTCCCATTAACCTAATAAAATATAGAACATTTTTTTAATACAAATATATACTTAAAGCTAATAAAGTAAAGAGTAGAAATTTTCTTAGTAAGATTAGCACTTATCTTGTTGCTATTAGAGGCTTCTAAGTGGGAAGGGAGAAAATCTGGCCAACATTTACGACAAGTTGAAATAAATCCCTGTTGTGTGAATCTATATCTGAAACAACTAAATACAATCCACTGCAGAAGACACAGCCTCTGAATAAAAAACAAACCAAAATAAAAGGAAGACTAGGAGAAAACCCTAACTTAAACTGCAACATGAACTTGAATCCTTTACAATGTTACCTACTGTTGAGAAAAATTGAAATACAAGATAGTTATCTACATTTTGTTCCTGTACATAATTGGCTAGTCTGGCAAAAAAGTTGACACCATAACTGGAATGGTGAAGTTAGCACACAGAAAGAATTACTTCTAATCCTAAAAAACCTCTATGTTCCCTTCAAAGCACTGGTTAGGTTTCAATTACTTCATCAGCAGTGTCATGATATATGGATCTCAAACAAAATCTATGACAGTTGAAGACTTAACTCAGTAATCATCATCAAAAAACTAAACAAAAGCAAAAGAAACATGACCTAAAACCTGAAAATTGGAGATGATGGAGATACTTTGACCATCAAAGGGCTCTGCAAATGTACTGGATCGTGTCAAATAGATCCGACATAGCAATCAGTTCAATCAGAATGATATTTCATATCAGAAACAAATCTGTCCCTTTCCAATATGATAAAAAGGCCTCATCAGATGTGTTGAAGCATAAGTCTGCTGGGTAATAAGCCAGAAAATAAAACTTTTTTGGCTAAAAGAGGCAAGATTTATTCAAATTGACACTCCATGACAACTTAAAGACAAATACTATGGTAACATCAATAACTTATATTCTTACAGGAACACGGTTTTCAATTGATTGTCCCACAATTTAGTAGGCTAATCAAGGCATAAATTATCATATGCCTAGATAATAAGTTAAGAAAGAAGCCTAAATGCTCCCCGTTTAAATGATGAGTTCAAAACAAAATCCAAACTTTGCAATTTAAACTCCCCAAAATTGATTCTGCAAGAATACTTAGGTCAGGGATGGGCAACTTCTATAATAAAGAGGGTCAGATTTTTTCACCACCACCATCCAGGGGCCACATGACCATGCACTTCAACTGATCAAATATGAGAGAAGATACAGTAGAATTTTAAATAACAGCATTTTTGTAAGCCATTTCTATGGCGCATCCGTTCACAATTTCCCTATCTGACAATGGCTTTTTGCCTTGGCAAGCTCGAGTGAAACAGCATAAGTGGCTTTGAGAGCTGACACTTGTGGTTCTGGTGACAAGGCACTGCTGTTAGTTTACTTTTGGTTTCAAGTTGGTTACCACAGCAGCCCTTGCAGCTTCTGTGTATTTCTCATATTCAACTTTGTGCAAGGCGTTGTAGTGGCGACTTAAATTGAAGTCTTTCATGACTGCTATGGCTTTAAAGCAAACCAGGCACATTGGCTTTGCCTTTGAACTCGATGAATAAATAATCTTGACTGAAAAGTTCGATTTTCTTGGTCAAGTTTTCTCTTCTTTGTAGAGGCCATAGCTCTCATCAATTCTTCATCACTGAACACTCGACAAGGCTCAGGCACCCTAATTGTTTGAATTGGAAGCACGCCCTATTGGACAAAGGTGTGATTATCACCAATATTTTTTGTTCATTTTTTGGGATGACAAAATGTAATTGATAAATGTTCTAGGCACTACGCATCGAGTCCACAGGCAGGCGGCCAGTTCTCCATCCCTGACTTAGGTAATTCAGTCATAAAGGCGCATCAAACACATGCAAGCATGGAAAACAAACATTTTACCAAATAAGGTCGTGGTAGTGGTGATGATGATGATGATGATGATGATGATGATGATAATGATAATGATGGTGATATCAATGATTACCATAACTATTATGATCTCATGATGTACTTTATTCACATATTGCAACTAAATACAGTCAAATACTGGCGAATACTTGGCATATTAGACTACAAGTAACACAACGTTTCTAGTTCACAAGAAAAAGATGAACAAACTAAAGAAACAAAAAACAAACAACACCAACAAAAAATACCCTTGTTTGAAAACCCAACCTTATTCTATTCATGTAATGAAAATAAAACGCAGGAAAAACTTCTAGCATACAGGTAACTCAGGCCAGTTCTTGTCACATCAACAGAAAATGTAATAAGTATATCTTATGATGCAACTGATTTTTTAATGAGATACTCTGTCTGTTCTATTCCCAACCTGTTAATCATCTGTAGAAAAGATTTGCTATCTAATGCAATCCCTCCTATGGCACTAATTGATCAATTAATGGATTGCACATTATATGTAGCACTTAAATCACAACACAAATCTGAGTATTTCACTGTTTTTATTTGATAATTCAATGATTTGTTTCAATCCCCACGGACCCGGACAAGACTATCCTTTTTTGGACAAAGGAATCCCCCTTATCAAGAAAGTTCTCCTCATTACGACTTTTCATCCTGCCCTCCATCATCTTCCAGCTATCATCAGTAAAAACCCTCATGTCCTCCTTTCTTCTCCAAAGTATTTCGAGAGAATCCAACTGTAGTCTGCAGGTGCGGCAACAATATAGCTGATTTGTTAGACAATTCTACTCTTCGTACCCTTAACCATAAATCAAACCACCCAAAAGGAGTCTTCCATTGCATTTCCTCCGGTTGCAAAACATGATTAACAGATCAACATTAAAACTTCAGGTATAAAACACAATGTTATTATTGTTCTGATGCTCCTAACCTTGATTGGAATGAAGCTTTAAAATGTTTTTGATA